>JAOVVB010211510.1:0-10706 GCA_028570985.1 Heterobranchus longifilis
CCACTTTGCACTCTGTTTCTCCAACGTGCCCCTCGTTATGCCTCTTAATTACCGACTGCGCAGCTCCATGTGCTCAACGGCGCAGTTGTGCACTGCTATGTCAACAGCCTTTCCTACACACGCTGACGTCATCACCGAGTTCGACCAATGGTGTAAATTCGTCAGTCAGCGATTCAGCGACAGACTTTCCCATTTATAGGGCTGCACCCCCAGCTTTGCTGCGGTCCAGCCAAAAATACACACTAAAGTCTATAAGACCGTATAAGGCTTCCTGTTTTTAAACTGTCCATCATAAGTCCAACAATGTTATAGGAATGCGATCCTAAATCTGTACAATACCTGTTACCCGTAAATGCATTATTTCATTGTGCTGTGTAGTCATGTTTAGTACCATTGCAACTATTCTGAACTATTTCTGCTGTATATCCTCCCCTCTCTATAATGCCCAACTTCAAAGAAAGGTGGCTTAAAAAAAGTGTGGACAACTTGGCATGAACAATGCATGTTACAATTTTGCTCTAAAAAAGAGTCTACTTTTAATGTCTGTCAGTCTTTTATTTCAGTATGGAACTAGTTGACCTAAGATGTAGAGAGCAGCCAGAAATCTATTAATACATGTTCTTAACTTCAAAAGGCTGAGAGAAGAACAGTTCAGAGAAGTTGCCATAACATTCTGACTTTTTATTTATTTCTAAGTAATGGTTTGTTGGCGTCTTTGTAACAGGGCTGGCAGTAATCCAGAACAAAGAGAAGAACTGAGGTCAGAAAATTGAGTTAAGATGTGAATAAACAGAGAGGTGATTGAATGACAGGAGAAAGATTTCTTTCTGCAGTCTATTCCTGGCCGCACGGACGCATGGACGCACGCACGCATGCACGTTGCTAAGTATAGCAGACCATTGCCATGTAAGACAGACCGTTGCCAAGGACGCAGTTCTGGAGGACCACGTCCATCAATCCACAGAAAGAAGTCCAGTCAATTTAACCTCAGCTGTGGCAAAAACAACAACAAAACTTTAGCTTCCCATTTCCCCTTTTTCTAAGGCCTGGTTTTCATCAGGCGCAGAATGGCTGTGATTTGCTGCGAAGCACCAGGGAGCTCTGCCCGCTTCCAGTCGGCGGCCATGTTAAGTAGTCGTGCTGTTTACATGGCGCGTGCTGCGCATGGAGGTCCGAGAACAGCTCGCAATCTGGAATCTGAAATCAAACTGTTATAAACCATGTAAAACACACATATTATACATGATATAAATCATCTGATTGTGATAAATGACCAAATATTCATCCCTTTTCCTGCCCCTCTCCCTGCTGTTCTCCTGGAGTTTACATTCCTCAGATTTTTACCCCTCACATGATGCCATTTCATCCACTGTATTTATTAGAAATAACCTAGTGTCACTACTGTCGGTTGTGTCTAAACAGAGAAGGACACAGACGAGCCTGTGTGTCAGATCAGAATCCTAGAAATTAATTCTCAAAAGACAGAGCTCGTCCTGCTTCCGTGAGTCTGGATACCTTCGTACTGTCGCCAGGGAAAATGTAAACACAGCAGCGTGGGGTCTGGGTGTCGTAAAGTGTTCCGTCGTCTGCTCCCGACCCGCTAACAAAACAGAAAAAAACAAAGAGGCTGTTTTATCACTCCAGGGCTCGTCTGCTTGTGTGGGCCACATAGAAGTATAGAAAAAAAGTTGAAAAACTAACACAAACTAACTCGTAGTACCTTTAAATCAATATTTTGTATCAAATTATTGATTTCTTTAGTAAGTAGCTGTGTATTGAGTAGGATAATGTCCGGCTCGTTCTTCATCATCCCTTACATAAACTCAGTTTATTTGTACTGAATTCCCATGACCACTATAGCATGTTTGATTAATAAGTGTACAGCTCATTAGAAAATGTGTAGTATGTGACATATATTAACAAGAAGTTGTAGTTCATCATCGTAACTGTGTAAAAAGAGCCACAAATGTAATGGCCTGTACTGTAACAGGATAATGACACTGAAAGACAGTGGATGAATAAAAATCATGGCAGGTCATTAATATCAACCGTAAGTGGTCGAGCATGTGATAGCCACTTGAACTAAAAGGGTTCAAGTAGCTGTTTGGACCGACACTGTGCACATTATTGTGACACTTTATTCTAAAAATATCACATAATGGCAGCATGTGATTGGCAGAAAAGGGTGGGGAATTGTGAGTGGTGACAGTATGAAATATGAAATAAAAGTGTCAATGGGAAAACTTCCATTAGGAAATTAGAATAGACCTTTGCAGGGCATTATAATAATAAAATAGAAATGTGCACAATGATATAAAAATGAAATGAGTAAAAGTTCATATAGAAAATACTGTAAGAATGATGCACTAATTATCATGAAGAGTGGAGCAGGTGGACCCAAATGCAGGAGAAATCAGAAAACAGGAAGTTGAAGACAATTCTTCAATGAAGTTAAGTGGAGCCAAGGCAAAACTGGGCCCGGTACTACCAAGCAGAATTTGGGGTTAGCGAGGTAACTTTAGGGGTTTTCGTGGATTTTTCATCCCACGACAGTGGTTCACTTCTTACCGGGATACATCGCCAAGCACCGTCTACTGACCAATCAATTCTCTTGGAAAATGACATCACCATTCATAGAAGATGGTGAGAGAAGAGGGCAGAGAGATATACATGACTATATAAAGATATTCTTATATCTTGAGCTGTATGTTGCCAGTGTGCAGTGCAGTGGAGTTGTGGCTTACAGTGCTGCAGACTGTATTACTTCATTATGCTTTTGTATACAGATATCATCCAATAGTCTGGCTTACCAACAATGCCTGGATAAAGCCTTATCCAGGCACTGCACGGAGACAGGAAGTCTGTGTTCCTGTTCTCAAAGTCTCTTCGCTACAGGAAACAAACAACAACCTCCGAGCTATCAACCTACATGCTGAAAATGACATGTTTTGAAGAAGATTGATCCATCACCCACTCGTACACCATGATGCAACATGAGAAAAACAAACCCTCCCGCTGCAGCTACTGTAGCAGTAAAACTGGAACCACTTTCATGGAGCAGAAGAATGAATAAGAGTTCACAAGATGGATATGACATTATGTGCATCAAATACTATCTATCATCTATGTTGTCACCATAACAACTAACAACAATCGCCATTTTTTTGCGTACACAGCAAATGACCACCGAATACAGCACGTTGGCCCTTCTATCCAAAATTAATTTCCATGGATGAACCTTACATCTCTGTGGTGCAACCAAACATCGACACAGCTTTAGTATTAAAGTAACTAGTTTCATTATATCCTTAATGTGGACTTAACTTAAGACAGAAGTTACACACAGCTGGTGCAACAGGCTGCAGGACTCCTTTGGCAGCATCTAAGTCTGAATGTTTCCTTTCCGTAACAGCTGGACATCTAATCACTCACTGTTCTACCAACACCAGACACAAAACTGAAAGCTTTAATCACACATTTGTGTGATTAAAGATGTATTTTAAGAGCGTCTGATACTTCTCAGATACACATTTTGTATGTGTAACCATTGGTTACAAATGCTTCAAGACTTCTTAAATCTGACAGTCGCCGGACAGAGTTGGACAGCTCTGTAGGTTTGATGAATTTGCCAGCAGTACAGATCATACCACAGCGGCAGCACATTTCCTCTGGCCGACCCAAAGCTAAATGACACCTGGGAATTTAAGTCCGTAATGTAACCGCATCAGCTGATCTTCATGAAACATCCTACCCTTGAACCCACTAAGCTCCCTCGGGGCTTTAATCATTCGGAGGGGACCTGCTTACCTCACAGGACCCATCAGTTAATTTTTTTTTGTGAAGGGCCTAAATGTCCTTTCCAATTACACTCACCCCTTTTGATCTGATTCATCTGAGCTCATTAATGATGGCAGAGTCACAAAACTTTCTTGATAGCAGAACTCTTGAGAAAGTGCCAAAAGCAGGGCAGTATTTGAGGGTAAATACTCACTGTTTACCATTTTACACCATTGTAGTCAGTGTGCTCAAACTGGACCTCTAAGTTCCTTCTGCCAATTGTAGAATCACTTGGATTGACCAAGAGAGCATCACTAATCTCTATAAACAGATTCTGCACATGAAGGCAGATTCTGGAGGCAAGGGACAAGATTTTGGAATTGGAAGCGATCTGGTTTCCGTTTGTAGTCTGAGCAGAATCACGTTTGAGCAGGGGCGGGACTTGTTGTATCAGGTAAACAGTCCATGTGGGGAGCGAAAAGAGGAGGGAATGCTCGAAATGTCGCCTGGACCTAAAACACCAACAAAAAGTATTGATGTTTGAGTATTGTGTGGAGAAACGTAAGTTGGATTACACAATTGCCTTTGAAAAAAATTATAGGAGATGGCGATTCTCCTGGGGCCATATGTAAGTCTTGCTACCTGGACTATAAACAAAGAGCGGTGCACGAAAGAGGAGGTCTTGGCCCGGACATCCGTAGAGAGTAGAAGCGACTCAAGCGAGCTATACTGGAAGCCCCGAAATCTTGGCTGGTGCCCCCAAAGGCTAAATCGTCATCAGTAAAAAAAGACGATAGCCGATGAGTTCCGAGACTGATCCATCACCCCATCACTCGTACACCATGATGCAACATGAGAAAAACAAACCCTCCTGCTGCAGCTACTGTAGCAGCTGTAAACTGGAACAGCTTTCATGGAGCAGAAGAATGAATAAGAGTTCACAAGATGGATATGACATTATGTGCATCAAATACTATCTATCAAAATGAGAAAAATTAATTAGCTAGTTATGAGCACTTAAGTGACGCTATTGTTTTTAGCCATGGTAGTGGATTGGCTCTATGGTCCAGATTTTGTGAAATATATTTATATATTTATATTATTTATATAATACAACTATTTGATGGATTGCTATGGAATTTTGTACATTGATTCATTGTCCCTAGAGGATTACTCTGGCTTACGGGGTGAACAGGATAAAGCCTTACTTCCTGCACAGACAGGAAGTCCCTCCCCGTTGTGTTCCTGTTCTTAAAGTCCCTTCGCTATGGTAAACAACAACAACAACAACAACCTCTGAGCTGTCAACCTACACGCTGAAAATTTAAGGTTTTGAAGATTTGGATCGTGCAGTAAGGCAGGCCTGTGCTGTTCTTTCAGTGAATGATTGTAAAGATCTACAAAGAATATGTTTACAACATTTTCATATAAATGTTAGACCAAAACAAGCTCCCTCCCGACACTATTTTGCAGAAGCACTGTCGCTGTATCCGGGGCGTAACGCCGTTCAAGACAATTGTGATTGGTTTAAAGAAATGCAAACAAGCCAGAGTTTTGAAAACACACAAAACGTTAACATCTCTGAAGCTTGAGTTAACTACAGACCTTATTTCAGACGTCTAAACAAAAATACATAAAAAAAACCCATTGACTTCAAGACGAGAGTACAGGAAGTGTAGAAATACTAACTCATTACTGCGTTTTGGAACTACAAACTTAGGCGCCCTATTGTAGCGGGGCTTAAGCACTTTGACCATATGCTTTAATTAGGTACTCTGGTACTCTTATGTGAGAGAGATAAACACTCCATAGCATGTTACTGAATCTGCAGTGGGAGGCTGTCTGAACGCTGTGGGGAAAAGGACTCACCTTTTAGTCTCTTTTTGTCTCGTTCTGCTAAGTGGCACATTTGAGTGAGCGTCATAAATGGAATGTGTGTTTGAAAGGTGCCACTGCTGATTTAAATGTGCCCGGGGATCTGCAATCTCAGGTTCATTAGCAGCCATCCAGAGAGTTCTGTCTCTTAACAATGAGAGAGAGTGTGTGTGTGTGTGCGCATCTGTGTGTGTTGAGAGAATGCATCTAAGAATCAATGTTTTGACCAACCCTACTTCCACATTACATTTTGTTGTTTCTCAGTTGCCATCATTAACACTAGGACTGAACGATTTTGAAAAAAATATGTAATTGTGATAAGTTTTACTGATACTGCAATTGCGATATTAGAGGGAATGATCCTTTTTAAATCATTATTTGCATTTTCACTGAAAAACATATTAAAATGATTATGGTGTGATTTTTGCAGGGATCTGTACCAAATAAAGATAATTGTACGATCAAGATTCGTAATTCTGTACAATATGATGTATAGGCCAGGACATCTCTGCAGCAGCACAATATTTCATTTTAAATGGTATTTTGACACATATTTCGCTTTTAATAAATATTGCGTCTCCAACAATTTGAAAGTTGCAGGAGGACATATTGCGATTTCAATAAAAATGTGATTAATTGTTCTTTCTTGTTTTGTTACATTCACAACATTGATCTACAGTATAATCAACACCCTATAAACTGTGTTTGATAGTCATTTTTCACACACAAATTGACATGTCACAGTAGGAAAAGCACTGCGAAACTCACAATTTTATGAGAAAATAGTCGTAATGATTCGAGAAAAAAGTCTCAACAAAACAAAGTGTAAGGTAAAGTGATTCCAGTGTGTTTTAGTGCCGTTTTAAGAGTTTTCAGCATATTTTGTTGATTATCAGGATAATATTGTGAATCGAAATTATTTTGGCCAGGATAATCGTGACATGAAATTTTCATATTGTCCCAATCCTCATAATGAGTAAAAGCTCTTAATGTGTGCATGGAAGTGTACGATACAGTCAGGCGTATATGCATGTGTGTCAGTCCAATATGATCTGATATGATTTAATGTGTCACTGCTGGGATTTTAATGCCGACTGATCTCTGTCAAACAGGCTGGACCCTAATGAGAGCGTCCCTGCCTGTCAACCACTGGATTAACCATTAGACAGGTCATTACAGAGGATGTGGCTCTGTATAAATTACAAAATGTGCAGATGATTAGGTGGATGCTAATCCACAGAGGGCTTTAGGTGGGTGACAAACTTTGTATAGCCCTATATTCACATTATTCCAAGCATTTACATTTTACGGGAATGATGCACTGCTTTAACCAGACTAATTTGCAATGGCTCATCCACTGTGGCAATTTTGGTATGGAAATTCAGTCAAGAAATTTTGATGATGCAATCCAAACATACCATAGACATAGGCCAATTAGAGTAAAACCATAATGCACAACCAATAATCTGCACGCAAGTGAGAGAGGGGAGACATTGCGATTGCAGTGACCAATGAATCACCAATACAGTGACAACAAAATTCCAGCCAAATAATGCCATCTAAAATATCACCATGACTGAAACAACACCAATATGAGGACAACAAAAACAAAGCAAAGCCCCTACACCATGCTCTACACAGTCTCGTCTATGGTATCAATGGTGCTGCTAAGCTAAACCCATGAGTTAACCACTAAAGAAGGGGGAAAGTTGCTGATTTTCAGCCAGCTGACGTGAGTCATCTGGCGGAGTATTGTGTACCTCTGAGCGCTGTCGCCGTTTGCTGTAGTGACACAGAGCCGGGTAAAAATCCCTCAAGTTAGCAGCTAGTGCTATCTCGCCTCTACACAGGGCCTGGTTAGCATTGCTAAAACCTCTAAACAAGGCCTGGTTAGCATTGCTAAAACCTTTACACAGGGCCTGGTTAGCATTGCTAAAACCTTTACACAGGGCCTGGTTAGCATTGCTAAAGCCTCTACACAGGGCCTGGTCAGCATTGCTAAAGCCTCGACACAGGGCCTGGTTAGCATTGCTAAAACATCTACACAGGGCCTGGTTAGCATTGCTAAATCTTCTATTTTGAGCATACATTATTTTGAACATTATTTACAAAATGAACATCATGCTGTATTGAAGATGACTTGAAACTAGAGATTGAGACCATAAACTCATTATGAAACTGTTTAATAAATCACGTGAGAAGTCGGCTCATTTTCTCATTGACTTGTATAAAACCGGATGTCCTTTTGGAGCCAGTGGAGTCGCCCCCTGCTGGTCACTCTCTGCACAGATCGTTAGCAGCTAAAGGCTGCACAGGTGCCGTCAGGTAGCTCAAGTTTCTATTTACTTTCATGCACTTAATAACTCAACTTTTTTCATTGCAGTTGAATTACAAAAAAAAAGATGTATTGTATGAACTGTTTAGTGTATATGCATGAGCCCCGGTACACTCTGAATCATATGTTTACTTAATCAAACATAATTGAGCTGTAAAGGGGATACAGACCTGCCAACCTGTTATAAGCTTGCAGAGTCACTGATTATGGGCTGTAGACTCCTGTTAGTAGCCAGAGTTACACATTATGGGCTGCAGATGATGCTATAATGACGGTAGAGTAAATACATGCAAAAGTAGACGTACAGTAGGCCCAGCTGTTTACATTTTTGTAACGCAAAGGTAACAAGTTACTTTTCTGAGTAAGTCATGTTGTAATGTATTGGATTACTTTTTAATGGCAGTAATGTAACAAGTTACTTTTAAAAGTAACATTACCCAACACTGATTATTTGTGCTTATAGGAATAATATATTCAGATGCGGGTACATCCCTAGTAATTGCCTTTTCTAATTACAGTTCTCAAGTAACTTGCCACACATTGTCCAGTATACAAGGGGTTTGAGTATTTTGTCCAATGATAGTGTATTAATCACTAAAAACCACTAATCACAGGGTTGGCGGTTCGATCCTCAGCTCCTGCTGTCCAGTGTCAAGGGTGAATGAGCTGCAAAGTGTACATGAGTACAGTCCATTTACAGTTACACTCAAGACTATAGAGGTAATTAAAATACAAACTGGATCTATTACTATAGGACATGATCCAAATATAGGCCAAACTTAACCAAACACATGTGAGAGTGCTATAATCCACCTTGGGGGTTGTATGAAATTCGAAAACTTTTAAAGTGTGTCAATATGTAAAATTTGCTGAGCAGCACAAAATATCCAGGTAGCCTCTGTAATGTGGTGACCCACTGACACTGATTCACTGTAACAGAAACCCTGCTACTGCACTCAGCATCGCCTCAGCTTTGGTCAAAATGGATTACTGAAGCTACTGCATACAGTTAAAAAAAAGCAGCAGGAAATTATTAATAAACATTGGACAGTTTTTAAAATGCAAGCCAACTGATTTTATAGCTATTGAAAATAAGTATGATTCTTCAATAGTACCACAATTTAGTGTATTTTTTCACAGTACACTGAAATTCAGCTTAAAATAAACTTACATTAAAGTGCACTTTCACTTTCACACTGAAATAACACTTTAATTTTAGTACATTGAAGTTGAACTTAATGACATCTATTTTGAAGAACACTTTTTAAAAGTACATGATCAATATACTTTACAGTATACTTAAAATATATCTCTAATAGGGATCTTAATTTTGTTTTTTTTCTGACCACAACATTCCCATTTCACCCGTCTGGGAGGCTCGGAAAAAAACATTCAGCATCTGAATGGCTGAATGACCATTTACTGGTCATGGAGCCACGATGTTGCGTGCATTAATGTGTGGACACATGCAGCCACTTTTCCAGAATGGAACCGCCTTATTTCCTTAATTCTTATGAGTTCAAAGTATGCCCGAGCCCGACACAGGCTCACAATGTAAATGGAGATTAACTGCCCCCCCTTTCCATGCCACAGTGCCCAGAGCGCCGCCGGCCTCTGGTGGACTCTTGGCTGGCGGGTGAACAAAGAGCTCCAGGCACTGGAGCAGCCCGCAGCTGTCTGCAGAGCGAATGTCTGAGCCTGTCTCCACCACATCAAGCTGCGAGGTTGTCAGCTGTGTGTCTGCCTTCATACTTTGTGTGTAGGAAGGCTGATTTAACTCGGCAGTCCTCATCAATATAGTGGCATGTGTCACGTAAATCTCCACTGTGAGTGCCGCTGTCGGTTGTGAAAGCCACATGGATCAGAAAAAAAGGAGCTTGAAACACCTTGCTAGTGCAACGTTTGCACCAGTGAGAACAAAATAAATTGTATAATCTTTTTTTTAATTACCTTTTAATTTTTATTCTAAAAATATTGTTTTTAACAAAATCTTTAACCCTCAACATATTCTAAACCTGTTAATGCACAACATGGGTCAAAAATGACCTATGTTCATTTTCAATACTATTTGATGCATAGCTGAATGTTTCTTTGTAATATATTTTAAACAAAAATCTCAAATTGACAATGCAAAAACAATTAATACTTGAAAATGTGACAAAGTGCCCTCTACTGTGGCCCAATGTGCAAGAAAATGTTCCAATGTGCCCTTCCAGTGATGTAAACACAAAGCAGGGCGCTTTTGGGTTTATCTTGCACGGCATCTGGATTCTTGCTATATCACAAGATAACCCAAGAATTGCAGGATCAAGATATCACACAAATCCATCTCGTCAGGGTTCAAGTATTGTGTTTGTGTCTGAACCAGCAGCAGTTCGGACCAATCAGCATCCTGTGAGGAGCTACTGGCAGCTATGGGCGTGATTTAGGTGGTTTAGGTGTGTGCTGGGAGATTGTTCAAAACAACAAATGGCGGCTCATAAAGCGGTTAGCATAGATGCTGCAATAGCATCAGTTACATCACAACAGGAGAGTATTTGAAAGAAGAGCAACAAAGGCTTTGCGTTCTTCTCCTGACTGGCTTCGGCACAATTTCCAATAATGGCTTCTTAGATGGTTTGGTAACAGCACTGGATCTGAATGTCACTTTTCATTACCATTAAGACTGTTGGGGACAATACTAATACATAAAATAAATAAAAAACTAAACAGTGTCAAC
>JAOVVB010211541.1:0-10705 GCA_028570985.1 Heterobranchus longifilis
GCATCAACGTAACAAAGGACGTAGCTCAGATCACATGTACATGAGCTGTGAGTTCACACAGCTCATGGACACAGAGGACAGTGGACAGCATGAACCCAGGCGATCGTTCGGGACAATAGCCACATTTTTGTGATTTACATTGATGATGTAACTTACGTAATTTGCGTACGTGGCACCGGGTTTTGTTGCCTAAACATAAATATTGTTATTTTAACCCAAACCATGATGGTTTTCCTGAACATTAGTCTAGTTTAGTTTATTTTGTATGTAAAACAAAGAGAAGTCAAAACAAGCACTTAACCAGTGTTTAGTTTAGTTTTTAGTTTTTGTTGCCTAAACTTAAGTTTTGTTTGAATTCACAAAACAGCGACGGTAGTGAAACATCATAGTTTGGTATGTAAAAGTAGCATGTAAAAGTAATTGTCAATAAAGATTTTCGTGAAAAAAAAAAAGTGGTATTTATATGCTTTACCATGAGCTTTTGTTGATATCTGCTACATATGAAATGTACAAATGTAACACATCTGTGGTTTGCAGAAACATACAATGCCAACATTTATTCTGATGATTGGGTTAAAAAACGCTGTGATGTTACAGGTGCTTGATTCCAGCCTCTGTGCAATCTTCTTGTCTCGGCTATCGCTCTGTAAGAAAGTGAATAAGCACATTTCACAACTTTTCCTTTAAGCAACTAAAATAAATCTGAGGTGGAGGTCAGGGAAAGGTCTCCCTCCTTAAGAGAAAAAAAAGTGAAAACTGTTGTTTTTCTGATTAGGCAAGTTTCAAATATCTATAGGCAATGCAAGAAAGAAAGGAAAAAAATCAATATTAATTACTAAAATAAAGTGTAAATGGCATGCAGTCTCTTAGCTTGATTTCAAAGCATTGAAGTGTAATGGCATTAATTGTGTACTAAGTTTCACATTTAAAGGCTGAAGAACCTTGTACCTTATATGTTTTTTTTTTCCCCATTACCTTGCATCGATCCTTCATATCTGCTTTTTAATTATTTTGTTAGGTGAGCAATCCTTCCCATCTCTTCACACACGAGTGCATCCTGGAGGCACATGAATCAAAATACAGATGTACACAGACATGCCCATGTGGCTGCACGCGCGCACACACACACACACACACACACACACACACAAACCCACAGAGACCAAAGCTCGATATCAGTCTGTGTACAAGCTTTCCACTACAGCCTCTCTGCTTTCATTTTCCCAAATGTAGGCTGTCCTATATGCTACACCACAGGGAATATCAATAGACCAACTATAGTATTCAAAGAGATCAATACACTAGAATATTGTTTCTCTCTCTTTCTCTTGTTGTCTCTCTCTCTCCTCAGATCATTGAAGCCTTTTTTAATATAGAGTCACAGTGACACAAATACAGCATGCTGCTATTCCCCCAAACACTAAATTAGAAGTTTGGTGAGCAATGGTCTGTGTGACCCAAATAAGAAAGATGCCCTTGTATTTGGGTTGAGGCGGTTGGAATTTTCAGATGTATGAAAAATGAATCCTCTTTCCTCACAGTTATATACTAAGTTGTGATGATTTACAAGCTGTATTAATTAATTCCTAATAGTTTGACTTCCTAATTCTCAGTGATTGGGTCCTTCTAATGTGATCTCATAAGAAAACATGTAAAGCACGCCACTTTTTACGGCGTTTTGCGTGTCGATGCATTTAAAGCCCCGTTCTCATCGTCACATACGGACGCCTTCAGTAACCGTTGAGGTCACTTTTATGTGTCAAACTATGCCGTTTCACGACGGTCGCAGTTTTAAACACATGGTTAACGTTGTAAATTCAAACAAATCTTATGTTTAGGCAACAGAACAATTCCATTAAGTTTAGGAAAATGTGGTTTGGGTTAAAATAATGTCGTTTTCTACGTGAATTAACTCAGTTACGTTATCCATGTGTCATTTCGTCACAACAGGCTGGTCCCTTAATCAGGTCTTTGGAGAGAGACATGCAGAGACAAACGACCAGCTACTGGATACGTTAATCAAAGCTAATACAAGTATAAGTGTATTTACATTAATCGACTTGTTATGTTAGTCTATTAAAATGGTGTGTATGAGGACTTAACTGGTCCTAACCAGTCAGTCACACACCATTATATGTCGTCCTATCCTTTCTCATTGAAACATTAGCAAACGTTTGTATACTGTAGCATGTCGCCTCAAAGCACAAACCTGTTTCTGTTCTATATTGCATGTCCTTAGTTTATCATATAAAAAAGAAAAAAAAACAAACAAACATAAAATGGCATGTATTTCTTTTCAAAACTTTTCAAAAACTTCAAATAGCCTACAGTATGTGAACTCTGAAGGAACCCCACTGCAAAATCATTGCATGCAGATTAGCTGACGAAGAAGATTGACTGTAGTTGTTTAAAGTTTCATTTTCTCTAATGTTAGTATTTTAAACTCCAAGCAGTTTAGATTTTTTAATACCACTGTGATTTATTTCTCAAATCGGTCATGAACTTGAAAGAAAACTGTATTACTTGCCTATATTTGACCATTACCTAACCTTCTTATGTGATCACTGATCTGTAATCGCATAATCTCATTTGTAGTGTCACATAATCCATATATTGACATAATTCATGTGCGCCACATGGAATTTGTGTTTCAAATCTGGTTTATGAGTAAAAGAGATATTTAGCTGATTTAAGTCCAGCTCTGTGTCATGGCAGCCTGAGCTCTGTATGTAGATGAATGGTGTTTGGCTTCCCTCCGTGGTCGCAGCACACAGAATTCCTTGCGTAGTGGAGCAGCGGGGGGTCTGCCGAGATCCCACACTGCATCACCCGATAGATCTCAGCAGACCTCCGTTCCATGCGCTGCGACCACGGAGCCAAACACCGTTCATCCACACAAAGAGCTCACACTAAGATGACACAGACCTGGTTTAAAATCTGTAAAGTATATTCCATAGAATGCCCCAGCCACAAGTGACTTGATTGGTTCCTTGGACATATGATGTCATAAAACCTGGCTGTCTGAATCTGGATTTTTGAGACTGTTATTGACACACTGCAGTTTCAAGGCAGAAATTCTCAGCCATGGTGTTGACTGTTCATTTCACTCATGCTGTGTCTTGTAGCAACTAAAAAAAACACCATATAGACATGTTAAGATTGTTAAAAACTTGATTTCACGAGAGGGGTTCTTTAAGACATAGAAACTTCAAAATTCACGAGTGGGATATTTACTGACGTATTTTATGTTGTGGAACAAAACGTGAAAATCTCTTAAGCTTGTGTTGACCACAGACCTTATTTCAGACGTCTAACCAAAAACATAAAAAACCCCATTGATTTGGAGATGAGGGAACCAGAAGTACAGCTATGCTAACCGAATTCCAGGTTTTAGGACTCATTCCTGCAGCACTCTGACAATGCTAACAAGCTGATGTTTAGCAGGCTGTGCTAACCATGGTCACCATCTTAGTTTGGCATCTTAGCATGTTATCATTTTATTGACACTAAACATAATGCTCAGCTGAGGCTGATGGGAATCATTAGTTTTGCAGGTCATAAACAAGTATTGGACAAATAACATTGAGGGACATTAAGACATTTCACTTAAAACTACAAATGTCATCCTCATGGTGGTGCTGCAGGAAAAGTCAGGGGATCATCAAAGTCATTACAATTCATCCTCTGGGGACCATGAATGTCTGTACAAACTTCCATGGCAAGCGATCCGATAGTTGTTGAGATATTTTAGTCTGGACCAAAGTAGTGGACTGACATTACCATCCACAGCTACAAATGAGCTTCTGTAACCCACTTTTACCACATCAAGTTTCTGTTGGTTTCCACAAATCCACCTGGTTCTAGATGGACTTCTGTTGCAGGCCTCATCCTCCTAATAGGTCAGTCAAAGATTGAAAGTTTGTGTTTAGAAAAATCCCCTGTGTGTGTCTTGTGTGTGTCAGAGCCACGCGCAGAAGCTGAGCCAAGTGGAGGCAGACCAGGTGTCCACTTTGGAGGCTTGGCAGGCGGACGCCATTAGGCGAGTGTGGAATGACCACGGTGTTCAAAGGTGCTACGACCGCAGGAGGGAATTCCAGTTATCGGACTCTGCCAAATAGTAAGACTTGTATATAATGTATAACATTTACAATAGGCTCCCCCAGAGAACCAAAACTTTTTGCAGTGCTTCATTTTGCATTCATGAATTTAAATGTAAGAGTTTGGATTCATACTGACAAAACTTAAGCTATTAATGTGAATATATCAAGTGCAAAATTCTGTATGATGTTCCTTTTTATCTGGTCATGACATTAAATGTGGATGTATTAACTTTTCAGTTACCTGAGCGACATGGACAGAATCACCACCCAGTCGTACATCCCCACCCTGCAGGACATCCTGAGGGTCAGGGTCCCCACCACGGGCATCATCGAGTACCCTTTTGACCTGTCGAAAGTCATCTTCAGGTAGGGTATTGTCATTTTATTACCTGCCACAGCAAAAATTAGTAATAAAGTAAAAATTTAGTAAAAAATTGACAGCTTTTCTGGCTAAAACAACACAGGAAGAATAATTATATCCCTGATTTGGTTTTAGGACCCAGCAGTGACCTTAAATCCTCAAATGTCCTTCATGTTTTGAAACTTCACAGAGGAAATTTGGAGATTTGGTGAAACTGTGTGGCACGATAACACATTCAGAGAGTGCATCTGTTAAAGAAATAGTTTGACATTTTGAAATAAAAAGAAACCAATCATTTGCTCTCTTGCCAAGAGTTAGATGAGAAGATTGATACCACAGCTCAAATATGGAGATTTCCTGCTTTTCTCTGTATTCTATCATATTAAACTGAATATCTTTGGGTTTTGGACAAAAACAAAGACATCTAAAGACATCACCCTGGACTTCTAGAAACTGTGATCGACATTTTTCACTATTTTCTGACATTTTATAGACCAAACGATTAATCGAGAAAACAATCATAATATATATATATATTTTTAACCTTTGGACAGAGCTCATATTTAGCATCTTCTCCTGTAAGAGAGCAAATCAGTATATATCTCAAATTCCCAAACTCTTCCTTTAACAACCTATGAACTTCTGTATTTGACTTCAATGACCATGTGTGTCCAGGATGGTGGATGTGGGCGGTCAGCGTTCAGAGAGGAAGAAATGGATCCACTGTTTTGAGAACGTCACCTCCATCATATTTCTGGCGGCCCTCAGCGAGTACGATCAAGTTCTCTACGAGTGCGAGAATGATGTAAGGTTTGATTCTTGATTTGTTGCGCCACGGCTGCATTTGTTCTCCAGCTTTAAAAACAACTGTTATTTCCAAACGTTTCTCACCTCCCTCTTCAGAATCGACTGAAAGAGAGCCTCGCCTTGTTCAAGACCATCCTGTCATACTCGTGGTTCCAGGAGACCTCCACCATCCTCTTCCTCAACAAAACAGACCTGCTAGAGGAGAAAATCGCACACTCTCATTTGGCAACCTACTTCCCGGCCTTTACTGGTAAAGCATGCGATCTCTTTTTATTCTGCTCTCAAAACAGCAGTCATAGCTCTCAACAAAGTCACTTTTAATTTAGTGCACCGTATTGACTGTCTGCCATTTTATTAATGTCTGCTTGAGTATTCTGAGTCGATGAATTAATTAGTCCGTGGACCACAAAATTAATCAGCAACTATTTGGATAATCAATTAATCGTTTCTGTCATTCGCTCGTTCCCGCTCGTCCATTATGATGATTGCTGCTTCTCTCTGCATTACATCTTTATGAATTGAATGTCCTTAAATGTTTTGGACGGTTGGTCAGGCAAAACAAGCAAAATATTAATCCTGAAGGAAGTTAAACTTCCAGAAGTTACGCAAACGTGACAGCAACATACATAAAGAATATACAAATATACATGCATGTATAAGAATAAAAACTATTACAATAAATATAATAGTACCCAATAGAATAATAATAAAGTAAGTAAAGAAGTAAGCAAAAAAGAAAAATATCATTGTGCATGATATTGAAAAAAAACCGGTCAATGATATGAATATGTTTAAAATATTGTTTATGACTTGTTGTGCTGTTTCACATTTGATTGTTAATTGATTGACTGATAAAGAAAAATGAAATGAAATGAAATGAAATATTGAGAAAGTAATAGAGTAATATTGCACATGATATTGAAAGGGATATTGCAGATGGTGAAGAAAAACATATTTTTACAGTGTGGGATACTTTTACTACTTTAGTACTTTTACTTAACTGAAGGATCTGAATACTTCCTCCACCACTGACATTTTGTACATTAAATGATTAATCAAGAATATAATCAGGAAATGAATAGATAAGGAAAATAATCATAAATTGCAGTATTAATTCACTGACCCCACAATAGAACAAAAAACATATTGTCTATGACATGTACGCTACTTTCTGCTAACAATCGTCTGAAATACTGTTAACTATGGAGTAAAGTATGAAGTGTGTATTATATGAAATGAGTGAACAGTGGTGTGATTTCAGACACAGCCTTTGTCTTAAGTGATCTGTCAGAATTAAATTTCTTATTTTGACCACTTCCACCTCCACAGGCCCTCGGTGTGATGCGAAATCTGCCAAAGAGTTCATCTTGAAAATGTACAAGGAGAAGCACAAAGGGCATCCTAAATCCCTTTACACACACTACACGTGTGCCACGGACACGGGGAACATCCGGGTGGTCTTCAAAGCCGTCAAAGATATTCTCTTAGCAGAGAACCTTGAAATCTTCGACCTCCAATAAGCAGGTCGCAGGACAAAGTGATGGTTTCACCTTTAGGAGCAAGGAGCCTGGTTATACAGTCGCATGTTGTAGGACTTTCATGGACATTTTAATCTGTCGTGTGCTGTCAGTTGCAGCTTGTTCAGAGACATCAGAGAGACGCAGTAATCAGACAGCAGTATCAGGTAAGATTTATCTCAGCACGGGAAAACACAGACAGTATGTGCCATTTCTTAACCCTGGTGCCTCACTTTAAAAAAGTTCCTCTGATGTCCTTAGAGGACAAAAATGTCTGTGTTAAAGAGTTAAATCTTTTCAACATCAGTCCTGATCATCACCACCAAATATTCATTTATTGTCAGATTTTGAACCCTTTAAATGTCAGTTTGTTTACATTATACCACTGTTGTTGTGCCCCCCCCCAAAAAAATAATTTAATATAATAAATGCTAGGAGGATATGTCGTGTTTCCATTGATGTATTTTTGCAGATTTTGAAGTATCACAATAGAAAAGCTGTGCAAAATTAGGGCTTTCTTTTGGCCATTTTGATCTTCGACTACTAAGATTTCTCCAGTTGATGAGTCATTTTTTATGTTTCTTTCATATTGAATGACTTATGCCAAGAAACCTCTGAGCACATCTCTGGTAAACACAATAAAACTAGTCAATTAGTCGACAAAATCGTATAAGTGTTTGTCGACTAAGAATTTCTCTAGTCGAGGACAGCCCGAGGCAAAATTCGATAAAACTTCCTCGCTTGCGCAGCAAAGTTTTTACGCTCGCTTGAGGTGGTTTTTACCTTTGTCGAAAAACAGTTGATGCTCTAAATGGGATTTGGAAATGCCTTTGTCGAATAAGTTCTGATGTAGCAAACATTTAACATGACTGATCATCTGTTTCCGTTGTCGGCGTCTTCCTGTGTATTGTATTAATTTGTCTTCGTCTCCGGACAGCATGAAACATGGCCAATACTAGCTGACGTCTCTCCATGTTTCTATCATAGATGGATTAGATGGCCAAGGCAACTTGTTTTGTTTCCAGTTTGCAACCTCTGGCAGATTACATCCATGTGTAAAGCGTAGCCTATAGCGCTAACTTCTGACAAAACTACACTGCAGCCTCATTCATTCGCTCCAAACCAGTTGATGGAAATGCGCCTAATTTGCATTTCTTTTTTTGTGACATTTCAAAAGTTTGCTTAAAATTCGCTTGACAATAGAATGGAAACACGGCTAGGGATTAGCAACAACATTGATTTTGATGCATTTAAATTTTTCCATAATACAGCAGCCATGCCCCTTGTGGAAACCAAGAAAATTGCATGTTTTTGCCCCAAAATGGCTCGATCTGGTGGAAAATAATAAAAACTACAATTTTGAAGCCAGGGCTCTAGATTGAAAGCCTGATATAATAGAACAAATGATTTTGTGCTGTAAAAAGCATTAAAAAGTGTGTCCTTGAGGACCCGAGTGTCTGTATTTTGGCTTCACAGTTTACTTCTTATAGAGCTTCCAAAACTGGAAAAAATAAACTCACACCCTTGCCAAATTATATGCCATATGCATTAACACAGCCAAAGTGATTGAAAAATGTAAAAACAAAAAGCCAAAAATGTCCCCAGTGAGGCACAAGGGTTTAAAAAAAAAAAGCATAAACTGCATTGTGAGTTAATCGTTGTACTGAACTGTTGCAGAGGGTTTGTTTTATACCACTGCTGTTTGATAGACAGTCAGGAAACGGTATCAAACTGGTTAGACAGAGTTGTGTCTGCTAAGAATGTGACCCACCCTGCTTTCCACCTCAGAGGAGGATCCCTGCTGGGAACTGCAGTGCTTTACTTTATATTTATGCTGATATTTTTTATGTGTGTAACCATGTAGCCTATGAAATGTTTTTGCTAACTTTAAAGTATAGATATTAAAAGTAAATTGATTATCTTTCTTGTCACTTTGTACATAACTTTTTATCGACATTAATTAAAATACATATATATGGGGAAAAAAGGTCTCTACAGAAATGTATGATCTCAAGATATATGCCAGCAGCTGCATGGCACTGATTAACCAAACGCTGTTTTTGGACGTGTGTCTGCCATATGCTGGAACTCCAGGCGTGGTCACACTGATGGTAGCAACCTTTGTACTAAACAATGGTCAACAGTGTGCAAAGGTCTGACAGGCTCTGTCTTCCTGTCTTCCTGTCGGGAGTAAACTGCGACATGAAAAGAGTCATTCAGCGCAGTTAGATCTTACGGAGAAAACAATACCTGTTTCCAAACGGAAGGAGAGACTGCCTAGGTACTATTGATTTTATCTGTTTTGTGGCTGTACAGCAGTTTGCTTGTTTAAGGGTTGAAGAGTTCAGTGCTAATGCAGAATATAAAGGATGCATTTGAAGTTGCCTTAGGGAATGGTAAGCATCAGACATTGGCTTTGGATCAGTCACTATTTTCTTACCAGCATGTGGTAAAGCATGTGAATATTATCTGAAGCTGACAATGTTTTCATTTCTGATTGTTATTGCTTTTTTTTTTTTTTTTTTTTTACCCCAAGGGCTAATAGAATCTTGTAGCTGCACAGTCAGGCTCACAAATCTACTGTCAGGCATTAATAGCAGCCCCACACTCCACACGTAGTAATAACACAACATCGCCTACACATGCACGCAGAGTTTATCCCCTCCAGTCTAATGACACACAAACACAACTCCTCCTATATCTCCATTCAGTTGCACTGCCTGAGGAAGCTGCTGTGCATAGAGCTGTTATAGCAGGTGATCGCCCTTATTTGGCAATGGCCCAGATCATGTGACCACAAAATGGTGGAAGCTGTGAGCTGTTTGTAAGCTGAGCATCTTCACCGAGAGGCTGGGAGAAAAGGAAATAGGCAGGAAACTTGGAAGTACATCCATGCTCTGAGACGTAAAAAAGGACAGAGATTCCCGAGCCCCAGCAGTGGTGAGTGCATGGCTTTTTATTCTGTGAAGATAAAAAGAAGAGAAAGAGGGAGATATGTTCTTGTATTTTTTGCCCCTCACAGCCAGCAGACAGGAAGCGAGAGAGAGAGGGAGGGGCTGCTGTCATCAGCACTGTGGTCCTGTGCTGTGGAAGTGGATCTGAAGCAGCATCCTCCATGGAGGATGCACATAACAGCTGATGCTGATTTTGTTATTCTGCAATGTAGGAGCGTGTGTCATTGTATGTTTGTTATCTCTGTGTGTGCGTGCGTGTGTGTGTGTACATACTGTACATGTTTCTGTGAATCGTCAGCATTATGTCATCTGTACAGGAGTCAACCATTCAGCGTTTTTCTGTTGCAGCTGTTAATACAATCACATCTTCCTTGTTCCAGGCAGAGTTTCCCGAGGTGGAACAAGGATGTTTCTTTTTCACGCAAATGAGCACACGTGACTCACTACACTGTGAATTTGCATCTCTGGCCAATCTGTGCTCATGCGAGCGTGCAGTCATTCATTTTGAATCAGCAGTAGAAAAAAGACAGCGGGGAGAGGAGGAGGGGGAATGGGCTTGTTATGATGTAACAAGCCCTATTTCTCCCCGTCCTTCCTCCCACCTCTCAATATCCTCCACCACCTCCAGTTTGAATGGAAGGATTATTCACAGGAGAAGATGACCTTTAACCTCAAAACCTTTTCTCATTTCCCTCATCCCTCCCCTTCCTTTCTCACCTGATCACTCTTGTCTTTGCTCCCCCTGTTCTCTGATCACTGTGTTAACACATGCTGGTGTTTGGAGGCTTCCTGTACTAATGCTCACAGGCGTAGATTTCGAGGAGGACGCAGGGGACACATCCCCTTCAATATTTAGGACATGTGCATTTGTAAAGATATTCCTCCCCTAAATTGATGCAGAAAACTCCCAAATTGATGCATTCAATTTCACCAGAATGAAGGAAATTACATTTTTGACTTTCAGAA
>JAOVVB010211552.1:0-10705 GCA_028570985.1 Heterobranchus longifilis
TCTCTCTCTCTCTCTCTCTCTCTCTCTCTCTCTCCCCTCTCTCTCTCTCTCTCTCTCTCTCTCTCTCTCTCTCTCTCTCTCTCCCCTCTCTAAGTAAAGATCTAACATTGTAATCAAATCTCTAAAAGAAAATAGGTAAAGTTTCACTCAAAAATACAAACTGAATTTTTTTTCTACTGTGTATATGAGTGTATATGTGTATACAGATAAGTAAAGATACCTTAAGGCAAAATAGAAAAATGTGGACATTGCTGTTAAAAAAAATATAAACAAATAAGTGAAAAGAGGTGAACACAAATGCAGGAGCCTGCAGACAACTCTTTATTTGAAGTATAGTGCAGGCAAGGCAAAACTGGTCCCCACATAGTCTCTCGTAGAAAAAACTCCCTGGCCTGTTTGTATTTTCTTAAATGTATATTATGCAGGATTTTCCTTAAAAAACAATGTATAGACAAAAGTAATCCCTCGCAATCATCACGTATGACCCACTAGAAGAGTGTGGTGGTGTCTGTATCTGCAGAGACCATGCCCTCTGCCTGTATTTTGTCTTTTTCTTTTCATTTTGCTGTGTTCGGGACGTTTCTGGGGGGGCACCCTTTGGACACGAAGCTACTAAAATAGTGAACACAGCGCTAAATTTGCATTTGCATACCCTAGTGTGCAGCCGGAAAATGGGAGCTAATAAATGCTGTTCAATGTTTTATATATATATATCGTCATGAATATTGTTGCCGCAAATTACCCTGAAATATTGTGGTATTATATTAAGGCTATATCACCCACCCCTAGCTTAAATCCAAACTGATGTGAGGAGGGGATGACGTGCAGCTGGAGAGATGGAAGAGATGGAAGCTCAGGTGATTAGGCAGGAGAGGGATCTGATTGGCCGGGGACGGACTAACGAGGCTGATATGGAGCAGGTGAGTAGATGAGCAAAGGAGGGAAAACAGAAAACCCTAAATCCAGAAAACAAACACAAATCCTCAGAGGGCATCTGGACACAGAACCAGGCTGTAACAATGAGTGAGAACTGTGTAAACACTGAGACATTTTTCTCTCTTTTTTTAAAAAATGGATTAAAAAATATCTAGATCAGCACAGTGCAAATGATGAGTGCAGGACTCCACCTTTGGACGCCCATTTTTCTGCCACAACAGCTCACAAATCCTGCTGCTGTGTTTGCTGTTTTTCACCCAGCAGGTATGGAAGGTTTTGTTTTAATTATTAGTCATGTTTTCAAAGTCCAGCGTGTTTGCAATCTGCATATGTCTCTCTCTCTCTCTCTCTCTGTGGCATGCGTCTGTCCGTTGACCTCCAGAGTTAATGTTGCACAGCACACTGTCTTCACCAGATAAGATTAAGCAAAACCACTTTTAGCTGGAATACAAAGCATTCTCAGATACGCACGCACATCTGGGAGGGGATCAACAGAGACATATAGTCATAGCGAAGAGCTGAGGCCTAATGTGATCAGCGTGTTTGCAGCGTAGACCGTAACACTGCAAACACTCAATGCATGTGGGAGAAGATGTCAAAATACGAAGCGTAACAGCGTAAATCATCGTGAATATTGACTTCAACAGACGTGATGGAGATTAGCAAAGGACAATAAATCTATTTATATGACAAACAAAAAATATGGCGTGTTAACAGTGTTCACAAAGCTGTCCACGGCATCATTACAAGACATAATGATGCTTTTATGAGGTGGATTTAAATGGATTTTAAAGGAAATATTGAGAAAGTATGAAGAAATGTCTTTTAAATAAAATGCATTACGGCAAGTCACAATCTCACAAACTGTTTATCCAATTTGAACCACTGGATGGGTTTGGCTTTGCTTCAAAAACCAGAGCACTGTAATTTGTGCCGTTATCCCACAGTAAGTGTCTCATCCGGCTTTTTTTAACTACTAGGGAGGGAATGACACTTGACACAGAAGTCAACTCTGCATAGGGACGGGACAATAATCGATTTTTATTGTGGATCGCAATAAAAAAAAAGCTGCAATTTTATGAGAAAAAAGTCAGAATGTTTAGAGGAAAAAGTCATAAAGGTTCGAGAAAAAAGTGTAATGTTTTGAGAAAAAGGTTGTCATGTTTAGAGAAAAAAGTTGTATGTTTTAAGAAGAAAGTTGTTTACAGAAAAAGTCACAAATTTATGTGAAAAAAAGTTATAATGCTGAGAGGAAAAAGTCGTAAGGTTTCGAAAAAAACCTAAAACTTTTATGAAAAAAAAAGTTGTAATGTTTTGAGGAAAAAAGTCATAATGTTTAGAGGAAAAAGTTGTATGTTCTTCAGAAGAAAGTCGTAATGTTTACAGAATAAGTCACACATTTATGAGAAAAAGTTATAATGCTTAGAGGAAAAATTCGTAATGTTTCGATTAAAAAAACCAAAAACTTTTATGAAAAAAAAGTTGTAATGTTTTGAGAAAAAAGTCATGTTTCCACAAAAAGTCACAATTTTATGGGAATAAATATATACATATATATATATATATATATTTATTTTATTTTTTATTTTTTATTTTTTTCTCTCTCTTTTAAGATTATCGGGATAATATCGTGATTCGCAATTATTTTGGCCAGGATAATCGTGACATTTTCATATTGCCCCATGCACTACCAAACAGAAATGTTTTCACACTGAGTGAAATTGTTCGGGCTTGTTTATTAAAGATGAGTCTGACTCAAAATGAGTCATCACCTGAAAGGCGAGTGACTCACAGTGAATCCCAGGTGGGCACATCTCCGCTCCCATCATCCTCAGAGACACAGGAAGTCAGGAGACAGGACGGAAAGAGCTCTGCCGAGACACGCTGGACAGACTGAGTCTGGGGTCTCTGCTGCACTAATGGATACTGTAGTTCCTACTTCTACATAATCACATTGTGATGCTCTTTCAGCTGTTTCCTTTGGGGTAAATGCAACCAGCAATAGTACACAAACAGCATCATATATCAAGATTATGTTACTGATTAATTAAATAATTTAGACAGCAGAAAGTTAGTGGCTTTCTTACATATGATACTTGCAACTCACTGTCACGAAGATAAAAGATGGCCCTGACTTTTCTCAATGATATAGCTGTCAGAGACTTTTTTAAAGAAAGCTGAGGGGTTTTAATGTTGACAGATTGCGCATGAAAATGTTTTATTCATGTTTTATTGAGTCAGTTTTAACTTTTGCAATGATTTGTTTGTTTGGCAACCTCAGCATGGTCAACAAAAATAGGCTGGGAAAGATGATTCAACTTTGCCTGGATAAAGCCGTCCTTACTTCCTGTGTAGACAGGAAGTCCCTCCCCTTTGTGTTTCCTTATCAAAGTCTTTGAAGAAGATTTGGATCACGCAATAAGGCAGGCCTGCGTTCTTTCCGTAAATGATTGTAAAGAATACAAAAGAATATGGTTACAACATTTTCGTGCAAACCCAAGTTACCTCTCGACACTATTTTTGCAGAAGCACCGTCGCTGTGTCCGGGGCGCAGCGCCGCCCCAAAACGATTGTGATTGGTTTAAAGAAATGCAAACAAGCCAGGGAGTTTTTTTTTCCTTATCCTGGCATCAGGGAGAAAGTACAGGGGGGGCCAAATCAAACAGATATTTGAGATCATTTGTTCTCTCACCTGTTGGGTTTTTAAACAAGCTTGGCCTTGTGTGTATTGCACACGCTTTAACAAAGTGTTGGTGAAGGACTTTTGGTGTTTTTATAGCTCAATGCAATCTCATGATGCAACACTTTCTCATGAACGGCTGATATCTTACAAATTACTGCGTATTTAACGGGGTGAAACAGCTGTTGTCTGCCCATTTAAAACACATGACGGTCTCAGTTTTAAACATTGTGAAACAAGACGTTTAGGCAACATAACTACTTGGTATGGTTCGTAAAAGCCCACTGGGACTGCATTAAAATCCTTACTTCCATGCTATATAAATAAAGCTATCACACACAAAAACACAACAACAAATACTGGACGCAGTTACGTCGTGACGTAGGACGTCACATAACTGACGAACGGAGGTTAAAAATAACAACGTTGACTTTTATTTTGGGATGCAAACAGCGGTCTTCTGGGTGAAAGTCGTGTGTGTGTGTGTGTCGTGTGTGTGTGTGAGATGACTGTCAGTGACCCGGCTGTTTATCTAATCGTTCACCAGCAGCAGAGGAAGCCCCAACACACAGGATTAGTCTACAGGAAGGACAAAGACAAACAGAGAGAGTGTATGTGTGTGTGTTTCGGTGCAAGTGTGCAATGATTCGCAAAACACACACACATACTGGCAGTGGCACTCGGGCACACAGGCAGGGTGACCATTAGAGAGACGTCCCACTGAGAGAGGTGTGTTGTTGTTTTGTTTTTTTTGCACAGCAGCAAACTGGCTGCCGGCTAAGCTAGGGCACAGCCCGTTGCTTAGCAACAGCCAGCGGTACCCGATCAACTAGACCTCCAAATGGGTTGCAGATCCAGAGGTTCATGTCATGTGTTATTATTTCCCAACTTCTCTCTGCATCCGTCTGCCAGCTGAATACCGGCTGATATTTGGTGCCCAGATGTTAAAACTGATTTATGTTCCTCTCCGCATTCTTTCAGCTATCACCTCGTTCTTTTCCTCAGTTATTTTCTCTCTCTTTGATGTTGGATATCCTCAACTAACCTGAGGGGAAGGGTGTGTGTGTGTGTGTGTGTGTGTGTGTGTGTGTGTGTGTGTGTGTGAGACTAAATCAGACTCTGGTACACACTCGCACACAAAGTTGACTTAAACTCTACAGTCTCCCTGACACTGACATTACTATTTAACATGTCTCGCTTGCCTCTTTCCCACAGCGTGTCCCTATATCCTTTACTCCTCTTTCTACATTTACATTTCTCCAGAGCAAGTTTTATTTCTCAAACACACACATACACATTGACTTTCTCCCACACGATTCTCAGACTCCATCCAAACACACGGTCTCCTCCTCCCTCCTCATGCATTTTGCACTTTCTCTCTTGATTTTATTATCCAGACAGCTCCATCTGGCAATTATGACTGACCATGGAATGCAACAAACACACACACACACTGACACACACTGACACACACTGACACGTGCCTGCCCTCTCCTGCAGGTACATGTAGCACTCATCCCTGCGGGGCATGAGAAATACTGAAATATAAGTGAATAAAAGCTGGCATGCATGGCTCGCAAAAGATTGTTGACTCACTGTGTGCACACCAAGCAGGGAGGAGACACATGCGGGGGGGGGGGACACAAGCACGCACATGCTAACACTTACTTCGGCACACATGTTGCAATGTACATTAGTGAAGTCAAATCACCGTCGGCACATTCTATCTATCTATCTATCTATCTATCTATCTATCTATCTATCTATCTGTTTTGTGCCTCAGGTTAGGAATGTATCAAGCTGCACACGGAGCTCTCGACACTCTTTAAACTGAGTGACAACACGGCAACGCCTCAGTGCTCAGATTCAGCACCATTAAAACACACCGATCAGACACACACACACACACGCAGGCAGCACACGAATGTAAGAGCATACACACAAATGCACATTCCACCTGTACAGCAGCAGTGTGAGCACCGTCACTCGCAAAACAAACATGGCTTCCTGCTCGAACATGCACACACACATTCAAACTTGTGTTATCATGTACCGTAACACGGACGTGCTGATGTGTTCTGATGAGCTTGAACCAGTACCCATCACTGTAAAGACAACATTGCAAAAGACTTCACAAACTATTCAACTATGTGGAATATAATTGTATTTTGACAACAGATTAGGGCAAATAGCTCTGCACCATGATAAATAAACACCTCTCAAAAATAAGGGTTAGAGCTGGAAATAACATTTTGAATGGAAAAATGCCCATGGAAATTTCCCAGAGCCACAATTGCCTTATGAAAATAACTAATTTTGTTTGACTAAAGAAAGATAGATAGATGGATAGATAGATCACCTAATTGTTTCAGCACTGGCGTTCCAAATCATGTACTTTTTCTCTTTACTTTCAGCACATACTGCAGCAGCCCTTACAAAGTACATACTGTTGCATGTAGTATGCATACAAATGGGACATGCTACTTGATCATACTACATTGCACCTTGAACTTTGACCCTCTTGCTTATTTATGCTGCACAAAGGAATTGTGGGTCAGAATAGCCAGAAAAGCATGCAGGCTTGCATACTGCAAAAATGCGACCAGGTGCAGTAGGACATCCTGGTATTTTTGGCATACTGCATTGGACATACAATGCAATTCGGGACATACTAAACATTTTTCAGGCGTACTAAATAGTATGGTGTAAGGGGCTGAGGGGCAGGGACATTAGAGGCATCTACATTCCTGCAAGGTGGCTCCGCCCACTCTCAATTGACAGTACTGTGAGCAGGAAACACCCAGAGCTGATCTGCTCATCACGGGAGAATAAAGGACATTTGGAGAGTTCTTTTGTGTGTGGCACATGCTGAGAGCGAGGGGCTCTCAGACTCTCCCCCTGAGATATCCTGAGCAAACCTTTTGTTTGCATTTTGAACCAATAAGTCGCAGCTAGCAACCCGGCTAAAGGTCGTTTTTGGTTTTCAGTGAGAGGGCTCCTGAAGGAGCTGGATTTTCTGTTGTGTTTAAGACTTTGGGTTAAGTTAAAAAACTTTGTTGATTGTTAAGACTGTCTTTGATTGCTGGACTACAACTTCTTTACCCGTCCTCTGTGGCTTTCCAATGCACAATATCCAACTCTGTTTTCTTGTATTTAACTTTACAACCTGAAGCAGGGGGACTTTGTGGTGGCCTTGGTCTTGTGCTGATCACCATGTGTCTTTCATTTAGACACAGCCTAAAACTAGGACACACCGCCTGTGTGTGTGAGTGTGTGTGTGTGTGTGTGTGTGTGTGTGTGTGTGTGTGTGTGTGTGGCAGTAAGAGTGTGTAAATAAGTTTAAGAACAGCGTTTAACCTCTGTGGAGAAGGTTAAAGACTTGGCAGTGCAAGTTCAGAATATCTTCCAGCACACACTGTGGTGACCTTTATTCTCTCCTATATCACCTATTGTCTGATAAATTGGTCTCATGCACACTCTACAGATTTAAAAAAAACAAACAAACACTAGAATCATTCTACAAACAAGCACATAAAACTTTAGACAAGAAGCCATTCAGTTTTCATCACTGTCTTATTCTAAAGAAATATAATCTGCTGGGGGAAAACCTCATCAAATAGAAAAATGTCCTCCTTCTGTCTGGTTTCATGAACTTCAAATCAACTGCAAACATGAATGGAATTTAATACCTCAATCAATTAGAGAGTCCCCATCATGTTCTTTATCATAGCCATAACCAACAATGTCACTGATGCTATTATAATCTATTTGGACTCACGTTGTTTAACTATTGTATTATTTGTATTATTCTAGGATGCATTAGGACAATTAAACTGAATTTTATTGAAATAACAATATGGACTGTAGTGCAATATCCAAATCGCAGGAGCCACAATATTTGTTAAGACGAAAATATGTGCGAAAATAATATTCTGAATGAAGTATAGTGGTGCTGCAGATATGTCCTGGCCTCAAATTGTATTCTACAGAAAATAAATCTTTGTTTGGTACAGATCCATGCAAAACAAAATAAAAAAAATAACACCATGATAATTTTCATGTCTTTTTCAATGAAACTGAGAATGATTATGCAAAAATGATCATTCCCTCCAACATCATGAATCATATCGCAATTACAATATCAGTCAAAATAATCGCAATTAGTACAAATTGTTCAGAATTAATGCCTAACAACATCAGGAACTGCCGATGATATTATTAAACATGCATCATAATCAAATTATACAATTATTATTTCTGCATTGAGTACTTTTAATTTTGATAGTAAAAGTATTTTTGATAGTTACTTATGTTACATTTTCAATGCAGGAGTTCTTTTGTGTGGTATATTAATCTGAATACTTCCTCCACAGCTGATTATAGACCAGCAATTCATTTAATCACAAACATAAACCCAACATTTATTTCTGGCTGGTCCATTATAGTCAAACAGACTCCCAGATTAAAGAATCTGACTGCTCTCTGATCTCAGGTCAGTTAATATTCAGGCTATTCAAACCAGTGAACACTTGATGGCAGTTAGCCTTTCTGCAGAATGACAAATCCCTCTGAATCAATGCCCATAAAAATGCCAACAATGATTCAATGAGATGTTTTGCAGCTAGACGCCAAAGAAACTCTGTCTCACCTAAAACCACCCTGTGAGAAAGTCAGCAAAAAAAACAAAGAGAGAGAGAGATGTGGGTCCCATAGACCATGTCTGGAAAGAAACCCTAGATTTGCTAAAGTCTCGTGAGATGGGGATTAGATATTAACCTTGAATATAATAGGTTACAGATTAGTTACCCTGCTAAAAAATTTAACAAGCAGGCCTAATAAAACTAGTTCAATTACTTCATCAAAGTAATGTAAGTTATTACATTTAATTACTTTTTGATTACTTTTCTAACAAATGTTTTATGGGCAATAAAGCTCAAAAGTCGTAAACATTCGTAAACATTTAAACTAGGTAGTGTAGAGTGCTGTATTGCAAATGTCCGGAAATATGCCAAAAAAAGGCACTGCTGCACGGAGAAAAGATGCAAAACAACAGAATTAATGTTAGGCTATTCTACATGAGATTTTTTTTCCCCCTAAAGTAATATATGCAGATGTAATCCCTTTGTAATCCCCAACATTCAGAATAGTAACTGTAATTTAATTACTATAAGGATGCACCGATTTATCGGCCGAACATCGGTATCGGCCGATACTCACCTTGTTGACTGCGATCGACATATCGGCAAATAAGATGACATTCACCGATGGCAGTAGCCGATATTTATCTGTTGTGTTGCATCAGGTTTGTGCTGGTTAAATGTTGTGTTAAAAAAATTGTTTTAAATCATGTGAAAGAGTTATATTATAAGTTGTTTGTATGATTGAATTTGTGCTCATTCAAAGATAGTGTAATGAAATGTTGAATGACTTTAAAACAGTTAAATTATTTATTTTAATAATGAAGATTTCTTTGTTTCCCTGGCAAAAAAAGGGGAGTAAATAACAACAAAAACTAAATAAACGACAACATAAAAACATCGGCATCGGCTATCGGTCAAATTGTTATTTTAAACATTGATAATTGGCCCAGAATTTCACAATCGATGCATCCCTATTAATTACATATTTTTTCTCTGTAACTGTAACTGATTACAGTTACATTTATTTTGTAATTAGTTGCAGTAATGTAGTTACATGTAACTAGTTTAGAGTATGGTTAGGCATTAACCTCGAATGGTATAGATGTATAATAAAACATTATAATACATACATGTGGTTAGATAGTCGGGAAATGAGTCTCGCGAGAGTTTTGCCCGTTTTGGCAAATCTAGGGTTACCTTCTGTTCTAGACGCCACCGGAGACGTGGACGCGCGCCGTTACGTGCACGTGTGCAGAAATCTAACTCTGGCGGTCCAATAAAAACTCACGAATAATAAGTAACCTGGAAGGAAAGACCTGAACAAAGATTAACAGGAGGTAAGATAGGCCTGTGGTTAAACTTACAGCAGGTGTATAAAGTACAGTGCATTCTGTTAAGAAGCTGAATTCACTACATTTGTTGAGATTTGGTGTAAAAACGGTCAGCTTTAACTTGAAACTACCTGCGACATACCTGAGCTCGAATCACAGCACTCGTGACATTTGGACGGTAAAAGTAAGTTTAGACTGGATTCGCTCCAAAATAAATGTGCAGTCGTGCACATTACTGTGACACTGTAATTGCATAAGTTATTTCAATGGCATAAATAGCGTGTTTCCATGGCTTGGACGGTGCAGAAGTAACATTTAACTGCCTCCAAACATGTCCCCCATTAAAAAAAAAGAAAAAGAAAAAAAGTCTCTTACATTCTCTTATCCACCGGATCAAGCTGCCGGTGCATGGCGAGAGAGAAGCCGAACAAACTGTCTGGATCTCCGTTCTTCCGCAGGATATCCTCGGTGTCCAGATTAAAGGCAGACAGTCGGCCACAGAGAAAGACGACCATCAGTGCACAGGTGATCCTGCTGCCCTCCATCAGGAGACACAATCAAACAACACAAGTCCACTTGAAACTGCAGAAAGGTGAGTGCTCTACTGAAGGAGGTGCAGAGTGCGAGAGACTGACTGCTGGAGGGGTTGAATGTTGTGCACTTTACTTGCAGCTGCCCCTCCCACTGGCCTCTCTCCTGGCACACACACACACACACACACACACACCATCCTACTGTACCACATCTCAAACTAAGTTGGAATCTATTGCCATATACACAGTCTCATTTCTGAAGGACAATGATTTGGCCATATTTACTTTAGTTGCATATTTAGAATGAGTGCTAATAATAATAATAATAATAATAATAATAATAATAGACCAAAATGGTGTGAAATTGCATAATTTTAATTGGAAAATGTAAAAGACATGCATCTAAATCAGGACTGCACCATCATTGAAATAAGTGATGATCATATTGCTTGTACTGTCTGCATGAAGACAATATGGACTGCAATAAACATTTGTTCTGTAAAAATTGGTGTCCCTAAGAATTGTGGGAGAAAATCGTGATCTCAATTTTGAGTGGAAAAAAATTGTGATTCTCATTTTGACCAG
>JAOVVB010211580.1:0-10704 GCA_028570985.1 Heterobranchus longifilis
TTGTTATGCACTGTATCACCAAGACAAATTCCTTGTATGTAAAAATACTTGGCAATAAATCTATTCTGATTCTGATTAATGTAAAAAAGACACACTAACAAATGTCTAGCCTTTGTTTTGAATGTAAAAAAGGAGATGCTAACAAGGTTAGTACAAAACAGCCATTTATTTTCTTATCACTGTAGTAAAGTTAAACACACAACACTATTTAGAGCAACTGAGTCTGGCCTTTTTTTCCTCCCATTTGTGGTCATTTGAAGACTGTAAACATTAAAAACAACATTGTGTTTTATTTAACTTCAATTAAACCTATTTGATTTTTATATTGGCACAAAATATACACTACAGACAGCCATGGAAGCACGCATGCATTGCAACAAAATTAGAAAGTACAGTACAATATCTAAGGCAAAAAACAATGGGGCAAAATTATTTGGGCATTTTATCAAGTTTCCTTTTGCATTATTGCAGTTACATTGTTAGGGGCTAGTAAACCTACTATAGAAGTCATACAATTACATATAAACACATCCAAAGCACTGATAAAAACAAACAACAGAATGACATTACCGGATCCTCCATCAATTTCAGTCGACAGTTTATGAAAAAGGTACTAAGACGATTTGTTAAAGTGGGGACTGTTTGTGGAAATTGTCCTGAAGCACAGATCTGTTCTTTCAGTCACATATTGTGGTGTACATGGCTGATCTTAGATCAGTGTATTGGACCAGGTCCCTTTAAACCCGACAAGCTGAAGGCAGAGTATAGGATCTACTCATCAGGCTTCCTCTTGGGCTTCTTTGGGTTGCGGGAGCGGCTCTTGGCCTTGCACAATGGGCAGATGGGAGCATTACGATGGATCTGCTGGTGGCAGGACAGGCAAGCCTGGAAAAAGAGGTAGTGGAAGTTAGAGCAATCACTTTATATTATGTCCTCCTTGCTGAGTTGTAAAGATAAGAAAGTTTGCCAGATGGTATCTGGGTGTGTCAGACTAAGCTTACTCTTTTCTTTAATCAACTTTTTGATGGTGTCTGAGGTTGTTTTCTTACCATTTTCTCCATTATATGGCACAACTAGGAGCTGATTACATCTTGGAAATCCACAGTGTTTTTTTTCATTATTAAGACAGAAACTACAAAGTGAAACCTAATTAGCTGTAATTTATGCTGTGTTTACACCAAACGTGAAGCAAATTTGACCACGGGACGCGCCAGTGAAGATACCATCACTTCTTCCCGCCATTTATTTCCGTCACGGCCGAAATGACGACTATTGCTGCTTTGCTACCTGTTGTGAAAGTCCCAGATAAATCGGAAAACCAAACGGCATCATCTCTGGGTTCATAACATCAAATTCAGTGTCTGGATGACTGCCGCTAATACAGCGGTATGAACCCGAAATAAACAGATTTTGCTGTGATTTAGTTGCAATACACAGATTGAAAGGGTGCAGAAATAACATTGTGATGCAGATTTGTAAAAAGTCTGAATCTGTGCTTTGGCAAGTCTGTCTGCAAGACGCCAAACAAAGAACCTTTAAAAAATCGGATCAGGGCTGTGCTGCAGGAGAATCTCAGCGCTGATAGGCTTTCACGGCACAGCGTCACACGGATTTCTGGCTCGTGTTGAAAAACGTAAAGTCGTGAACGAATTTGCATTGAGTCATTCAAAAATGTCTGAAGTTTTGAGCCATTTGCCTGAATTAAAAATGGCTGCTGTGTTATTAGGCCAAACTGTACACCATCTATTCAAACTTGGGGGACAAAACCTTAAATACCTTCATAGGTGGGGGTTGCTGTCTGAAGGTGGCCGTCTGGCGTGCATCTTGCTTCCTGGAAACCTGAAGCTGCTGTGCTGCGGCGGCGGCGGCAGCGAGGGATTCTGGGATGGCGGGCTCATGCGGCTCCTTCTGCCACTCTGCTTTCTGCTTCTCAAAGTAACTGTTCAAAAGCAAAGAAAAGAGAGAAACCTGGCTAGCTGTGATTCTTCTTTGGAGCTTATGAATCATATCACAGTTGAGATTATCCCATCTACGCTGTGTATCAAGAGATGTGGAGTGGCAAAACCAAATACAAAGGAGGACTAAAATTTGAGAACATTATAGTCAATCTCACACAGCCTCTTTATATGTACAACTCTGAGCAAAAGTACAGTCATTGTGAGAATGTATGTCTGCTTGGCATGTGAGTGCGGAGAGCTGGGAAAGAAATTTGGCCTTGGACTTTATGCATGACTGGCCCATTCTCAAAAAAAAGAAGTGGTATCCCATTTCTTTACGGTCTCTGGTTTCTCTAAAATAGGATTGTGATAGAGTAGAGTATTCACAGAATGGGATGTAATGGGATGTATGTCGTGTAAGGGTGATCCACCAAAGCTCCATTTAAGCCTATTTACATTAACACACACATTTCACAGTTAATACAAGTTTATTTGGTACGGATTCTATGTCATTGTTTTCATATAAGTTATTACAGTTGGATTTGTTTGCTATTACTGAGGTGCAGAGTGTGTATATCACTCTCATTGAGTATCTTAAAATGTACCCAGTGCCCCACAAGGCCTGTGATGTACTGCTGGGTGGTGTGACCGGGGGTGAAAGTAGGCTGGTACGGTCCGGTACTCTGTACCACTAAAAAAATTCAGCGTTGGGAAGAGCGGACAGCAGCTGCCTCCAAGGTGTGAATGTCGCGCTGTTATTACGCCTCGCCTCCTGAGTAAAAGTTACGAAGACGGAATGGAGGGAGAGAGCTGTTCCGCCTCTGAGCCGGCAGAAGAGGTGGTCACAGAGCTGACCCGACCTCTGTGTGTAAAGGGACAGCCAGCAAAGCGGGATTTACATGCAATCTGAAACGTGAGTTGACCCATAAAAGTGACGCAACGGTCCGAGTAAGTTATTAATACCTTACAGAAACATTGCGTGCAATAGCCCACCTTACACCCTCTCTCTCTCTCTGTCTGTCTGTTCTTCGTTCCTATTGTTGTGCTGCTATAATGCATTGATTCCAGTTGGGTGGTTGTGACTGTGACATGATTTAATTTTCTCTGACGTCACACCTAAAACAATTACAGTAGGTGTCGTTACTGTTAATTACTTGTATGTGCAATAGGGCTGTGCTCAAAAAATCAATACAGCAATATATCGTGACATACATACACATATCGATACAGATGCTACTGTAAGGACACAGCAGCATATGCTGTATTCTGCTGTAATATTTGCATTTATTAATAACTGGGATTAGAAACAGAATATTAAATGTCCTTTTAAGATCTCAGTGGGCCTGAGTTTTAAGTGTTTTAACTTGTGTGATCACTGTTATACAGAATAATAAAGAACAGCTGTTGTAGTAAATTCTTTGTAGGGCATGGTCATTAAATCATCTACTGCGATATGTATCGTATCATGGCCTCTGTACTGTGATACGTATCGTATCGTGAGGTTATAGGCAATACCCCGCCCTAATGTACAAGTGATAGTTCCAACATCTCCCCACATGTCAACACAAATCTCTCTCTGTGATTACTGCTGTCTTCTAAGAAAGAAAACACCGAAGGACAACAGCGATGAGCCAGAACTTTCTATGCATCTCGTAAACTCCGGGGAAAATAAAGAAGAACACACCACCAAGAAGGAAAAGAGAGATGACTACCACCTGGCCAAATGAACTCATCATGTGAGCCTCCACACAGAACGCAGCCAAGCGGAGCAGCCGGCCTGCCAACAATGCTGTCAGCGTGCAGAGCAGCAGTGGTCCAGCACACTTCCTCACAACTTCAGCTCTTCATTTGTGAAGGAAAATCCAATTTGCAGTACATAAAAATATCCTTACTAACCAAAGTGAGAAATTACAATTCATTTTGAAATTTCCTACCGACAGCCGTACCTGTGAGTAAGGGACCAAATCAACAACTGAATCATGACAGGCAAAGTTTGGTCTGTACGATATGAGAAAATGATCTCACATAAAAAGTATTTTTCTACACCTGTCCTAACTTGGGATGGGCATGAATACCACAACGTATTGAGAAATCACTCTTTTTGCTTTGTAACTGTCAATATCAAGTACTTACACTTGGGTTCTTGCCGATACAGAGTACAGATACGAGGATTTTTGGCACAGCTGGCTTTAAAAAGATATGCTACATGGTATCAAGTGTGATATACAGTAACTGCCATATTATGCACCACACTAAGGACACACTTTTAAATGTAAAAACAACTTATTTCACCAGAAGGGAACTGTACAACAACCGCTTGAGTTTACCTGAATGCAGCTTGACTTTCCGTGCTGCACTTGAAAGCACCATGAAGTGCCGACACGCTGCTACCGTTTGCCGTTTGTTTCCAAAACTCAAGACGAAGGCATGTTTCCACACCGACTTCAGGGAAGCGCGAGGATTTTACAGTTCTGTTCTCGCTCCGTCATCTCCAACTCCAGCAGCGGCCGTGGTGTCCCGTCTCGATACTACGCTACGCTCAAACCGCTCGTAAAGTTATTTATAATATGATCCCATTCAAAGAACATTTCCTCTCACGTAGGAAATTAATTTCCTCTGACACCATGACACCATCGTGATGAAAGGGCAGGAAACTGCTATTCGTACTTGACATCTTAGAAATCCAATCCGAACATCTGATCCATTACTTCTCTACTGGACAGTCGTCCCACGTCCTCTTGATCTACAACTGCCTGTCATCTTAACAGCTATGTTCAAAGACTTTGGGCATGCTACTACCCGCCAGTAACATATATCACTGCCATAATCTGTACGATCCTGCACCACACCCAACACAACTGTCAGTAAAACTATTAATGTCGCTATGTATAACCCTGGTGATTACTCTGCACTACTGTGCTCAAACTGCATTTTAACCTGAAGGCTTTTAAACTAATTCAGCCTCGAAAAAAAGGACTTTGCTCATGCTATTTTCCAATAATCAAAATTGTCGGCGTACACCTGATTGTTCAGAGATTTGTTGCTGCTGACCCTGGTGCTGATATTGAAAATGTAGGTGGCGGCAGTGGTGTAGTCTACTTTATTGTAGTGGGTATACTGTCTGTCTGGATCTACGTGATGTTAATGTAAGAGGAATTTGGTAAATTATTTTTTTTAAATTTGAAATTACCAATTATTTTTTAGATTTTGCAATGCAACGTCAGAAAAAAATGAAATCATACTTCCCATGTCTGAGCATTTTAAAGACTTTTTAAAATTTGATTTAAGATATTTTAATATCAATTAAGGCCTTAATTTTTAAATTAATGAATTTAATGCCTTTAAGACTTTCTAAGGATCGGCGGGAACCCTGTCAACTTCAATTGATGGTCATTTTAATATCTATAATGATGATGCGTTTTTGCTACCGAATTGTAAATGTTGTTGAGATTATACTTCTGATTCAGTTGCAAGAGAACAAAAACAGAGTGGAAGACGAGTCCTCCGCACAGCGTAGATTCACACCGTGACACAGTAATAACTAATGCTATATAGTGTTTTTTGCTGCGTTTATGTGACAGTAGCCATTAATACCGTATTAAAGCATATGATCAAAGTGCTTGAGATAAATTTTGAAAAAGTAGACAAACATATTTTCAGATATTTTCTGACCTTCAGTATGTGTCAATAATTGGCTGTAAAAACACTGTTAGCAAGAACATTTTATGAGACCTAAAGATGGCATAAAACATGGTTGTAAACGCACGGTATACAGTATCAAGCAATATCTGTTCAAAAAATCTCAGTATACCTTGCATGCATTTGTGTGTGTCTGTGTGTGTGTGTATACTGACTCCAGGGAGAGCTTCTCCTCTTCTTCGTTCAGGTTCGGAAGTCTGTGAAGACCTAAGGTCATCCTGAGGGCATCAACATGCTCCTTCAGAGGTTTGTACTCATCATGCAGGCGCCGAGTTGTTTCTAGCAGCTTATTCAGGTCATTCTCCGACTGCTTGATGGTGCTCTCCATCTGTGAGGACAGGATTGGGTTTTTCAGAAATATGAATGTAATATGCTCTGTATAAGCTATTTGTGGTTATATTTCTATACTGAAAATAATACAGGCACTGAAATTGCATTCACTAGACTATATCTTTATTCTGTGTTGTTGGTCTAACATTGCTATTTTAATTTTGCTAAATTGTACTCTTCTGAAACTGAGATTTGAGCAGCACATCCTCTACAGAGGGTGCTCGCCTCTGAATGTAGGACTCACTCACCACATTGATATCTGCATGGATGAGCCGCAGCTCCTCCACATGTGCCATTTTCTCTTGTAGAAGCAGATCCATCTCCTGTTTGTACTCTTTCAGGTGCTTCTCCTCAGACTCCAGAGCCTCAAACTCAATCTTAAGACGAGACTTGATCTTCTGCATCTGGACAGTCTTGTTCCTGCAGACAGTGGCACAGATAGAAGACACGGGCTGCCAGGTTATTTCACTCACAGTTGCAAGAAAAGGGAAAAATTTCCTCTCACAAAAACAGCAAGATCTAAAACACCACACATTTTTTTTGTGCAGTGCTTTGGATTTGTGTAAAATCATGAATAACTTCACAGACGCTCTGAGTTGTAAGCAGAATGGTCACTTACTACAGCTGTGTATTAATGTAATAGTGCATTAATTAATATTGCGTATTATGCACATCTGTTACGCAGTTACAAAGTGTGGCTAAAAAGTAGACATCAGGGGAAACAAACACCATTCTGCCACCGGTGTTCAGTGAGATTAATGACAGACCGATAATAAGCCTGCTAGCTAAGTAGCTAGGTTACCCACAGACACAATTAGCATCGCACATCTGGCATTTTGTTGATACACATCTGGATTGTTGATACATGATTAGCCGAATATGCACCTTAACTACAGCTTATTTGTATCTATGTCTTGTTTAGCCTGTGGTGATTGCTTGTTCCCCAACCCTGTCGGAAACAAGCTAAAACCAGAGCAAAAACCCATTAAAGACAGTGCTCACAGCAGACCGGCTATTAGCTAGCTCAGTAACAAAAGCGAAGCCAGGGGGCTTCTTCTTGGCCGGCTAACGCTAGCTAACATAACGTTTCCCAATACGTGTCAAACATCTGACAACAATTACTTTTATTCCACAGCCAAGGCTTACCGTATTTCCAAGATATTTTCTAATTTGCACATGATTTCTTGTTCGTCCGCCATGGTTTAGCAGTGCCTTGTCGTTCAGCTGGTCAGCTCAGTTACCCGTAAGGCCAACACGGTGGTCTCCTTGTTGATAAAAACACAATAGCCGGCGTGAGCGCGCACACAAGCACGCGCCCGCAATGTGAAACCGTGCTACGTTTGATGAGTAGCAGCACCACGAACTCCCTGCCACGCGCAGCCTGTCATACAACTGAAATAGGCCTAGGTTATTCACTTCCTCTTAAACCAGGTCTTATAATATATCCACGTACTTAACTTGCTTTGCAAAATGGCAGGAAACCAGGGGCCAGGTAATAAACACACAATAATAATATTTAGGCCTATCAGATAACATGGATAGCCTTTAACCAGTGGTTCCCAGCCGTCCTTCGGGGACCCCTTCTCTATCACGGAGTAAACTGACGACCCCTGACTGAGTGACATATTTTATGGATATCATATTTCATGTTATATTAAATGCATAACAATAACAACTGTACAATTAACCCAAATAATGAACGCAATAACTGCAGGAAGTTTGTGCAAAATTAATGATTTGGATGAATTTTGAGCAGATTATTTCCTGTGAATATTGCATGAATTTTTCCTGTTATTTTTAAGAACTTTTAATACAATTCTCTGTATTATGTTTTTCTTAACAATCATCCATACTGGACGAGGCTGTTTAGCACGAGGGGGAACACTCTGTGAATATAGTTTGTGTTCAGGTTTTCACAATGCCCTCTCCTTTCCTTTGATTTTTTTTTTAAATTTTGTTTTTTTTTTAAGTTTATAGCTTAAATAATACTCCAAACTTTAAAAATATCAATTTTATTTATTTTTCTTCACAGAACTGAATGGCATGCTGAGATATAGGCCAACTGTTTTTTATTGTTTTTAAGGTCGGGAACCCCAGGCTGGGAATCTGAACTACTGGTCTAAACATTAAAAGGCCCATCAATCTTTCTTTGAAAGTCTTTATTTTCAAATTAGCTAACCTATTAACTATATTTATTAACTTAATTAACTGCATTTATTGCATTTAATAGCCACAACTGCTACTTTAGTTGGAGCCTAAATGCTTTGGTTAGATTTGAAAGAGTGAGAGATTTTAAACATTAGCTGGAACCTTTTCCATCATGCAGTCACTCAAATGTGAATGATTAAACATAAACATAAACCATCAACATTAACTGCCCCTATCAAGGACAGAATGAATAACGTATTTAGCCCAGAACTCTATCGGGGGCATTCACCCCTGGCACTTTTCTTTTTTTTTTAATATAACAAGCTCAATATGCAATATCAATATGGAGCAGGCTATATTTCTTATTAGGCTACTTTATCTATCAGTAGCCTATCTATGTAGAGCAGTGTGCCACAAGGAAGAAATACATTAAAAATCAGAAAAACAAAAGTTACAAAAAAAAGTCTCTGAGACTGAAACGTCAACATTTTGACACTTTTAAGAGGAGTGTGCAGGAATTCATTTTTTTAAATCTATTTGTGAAATAGATCTTAGAGGGATTTGATTCTCTGCACCACAAAAGAGAAAAAGCAAGTGGTGTGCATGCATGTGTTTCCACTCATCACAAAAAAATATTGCAACAATAAAATCAAATTATACTGTTAGGAAGTTGATGGAATATTGCAAAAGTATTCAAATGTACGGGACTGTTAGCTACCACTACAAACCTACAAGACCTACAAACCTCCACACTAACCCTAAAATCAGTGTATGCCATAACAACATATGCTTAAAACATTAACTAGAAGGATTATTAGATTAGCAGAGTGAGCTGCTGGCGCCTCCACTGCCACTGGAACACCAGGTGCTGCGGCCTACTCCTGTTTTGTGTCCCTCTATAAATAGGTTTGGGAGACAAAGAAAATGTCTGGGTCCTAGATGATTAGTGATACACCGTCCAAAACCTAATTTCAGAAGAAAAGTCTCCACAGTAGATGAAGGCTGCCTCTCTATAACACGTGGGCTGCCATTGGATTAGAGAGAAGTACTTGGGAACAATACAATGGTCCATTCTCATTCAGTATAATCCTTGTAGGTATTGCAAGCAGTTTCATATGACTCCGCAGAGAAAAGGCTACTACAAGCACCTCTCTGAAGAAGTGTTTCGGCTACAGATTAAAAAATACAAATGTCAACTGTAAGTAGCTATACCTTTCATTTTTTTAAAAATTATTATTTCTACATCTTCACTCAATGTAGTTGAATTGCAACTGTAGTGGTTTGACTGAAATTTGTGAACTGTGTTTCAAAGGCTACAAGAAAGCATTAGTCCGTATAGTTTTGAGTTTTTAGAGCAAAATTATGATGACATAATGCAGAGCTGCCAGATGCTTCTGATTTAGTTGCGTTTGTGTTCCTGGATTTATTGTGTTGTCACATTATCGAGATAAACAAAACAGTGGAAAAGTTAAGCTTTCTCTTCCTGTTTCCATAAATATTCATTAAAGCAGTTATTCCGCAGAGGATGTTCAGCCAGGCTTACGACTGTAGTACATTATCATAATACTATTATTATTATTGTCATCATTGGCACAAAAGCCTGCCTTGCTTTATCGTCAATGTTTATGAGGAACGGAGCCATCAGTTTCTCCTCTGCTTTTTTCTGTTGTTCAAGTCAGTTTGCAGATACGTGTATATGATTTGATACTAATATTCATGGTAAATGGGTGTCATTGTTTTGACCCAGTCGTTGATATGCATTATGGCATGAACCTCGTGTTTTCAGTTAAGTCTAAAATATACTGTGGGCTTCATTTTTTGATTGTAGTCCCCACCAACTTCTTGCGATTGGATGCTCCTGGTTGAACAGAAGAATGTAAGGAACATCATTTTTGTTTTTGGTAATTTTGCTGTCAAAGAAACCAACAAATGTAATACTGTTGCAAAGAACAGACACAATTATCACAGACTTGGAAGTGCTTTTTTTCCCCCAGCTGCTGTTGCTCCTTGATGCTTCTCTCCAGTGACACAGATGAATGAGCAGCAGGGATGTTTTTTTCTTCCTCCTGTGGCTCAGTGTGAGTGTTTTCTCTGGCAGATCAATGTCCGAGTTACAACCATGGACGCAGAGCTGGAGTTTGCCATCCTGCCCAGCACTACTGGCAAACAGCTTTTTGATCAGGTACACTGAGCATTACAATCAAACAGCTGCGTTGACAGACACGTGTGTGACTGTGTTACTCATTTGGTGTGTTTAGATCGTGAAGACGATCGGGCTGAGAGAAACCTGGTTCTTTGGCCTCCAGTATCAGGACAGCAAAGGCTTCTCCACCTGGCTCAAGCTGAACAAGAGGGTGAGGAGAATATTTGTGTGTCAACTTTACCAGGGCCGGCAAAAGCATTTTTGGAGCCCTGGGCTCCTACATCACAGAGAGCAAACTTTTTCTCCCCCTCTGGATGCAGCTGGGTTGTGTCTACATGATAACCCTAAACTCGTGAAAACTCTCATTTCTGATGACCTATACTAACCTTATAACCATCAGATGGTTGTTTCACAGAATCATCTGAGAAGCCGTCATTAGAAACTGTT
>JAOVVB010211590.1:0-10704 GCA_028570985.1 Heterobranchus longifilis
TATTCAATGCATAACAATAACATTACAGAACAAATGATAAACTGTACAATTAACCAAAATAGTGAACGCAATAACTGCAGGAAGTTTGTGTAAAACGAGCAATTTAAATGAATTTTGAGCATTATTTCCTGTGAATATTGCATCACAGATTAGTTTTCCTCTTATTTTCAGGAAGTTTTAATTCATTCATTCATTATCTGTAACCACTTATCCTGTACGGGGTTGTGGGGGACTGCAGCCAATCCCTGCTGACATCCGGCGAGAGGCGGGGTACACCCTGGACACATTGCCAGACAATCACAGGGCTGACACATAAAAACACAACCATTCACACTCACATTCACACATACAATTTAGAGTCACCACTTAACCTAATTTGCATGTCTTTGGACTGTGGGAGGAAGCTGGAGAACCCAGAGAAAATCCATGCTAACATGCAGAAGTTGCGACCCCCTGTGACGCTTTGGCTTTTCCCTCTCTACAAAAAGTATGAACACTGAATTAGTAAAAAAAAAAAAAACATATCATGTACCATTGTTAAAAACTTTTTGCACGTTTTATACACACTTCCTGCAGTTATTTTGTTCACTATTTGGGTTAATTGGACAGTTTATCCGTTGTTTTGTACTGTTATTGGTATGCATTGAATATAATATGAAATATCCATGATATATGTCACTTAGTCAGGGGTTGTCAGTTTAGTCAATGATAGAAAAGGGGTCCCTTAAGGAAAAAGGATGGGAACCACAGATCTAGGCAATATTGTATCTTGTTCTGTCTGTGTGTAAGCCAACCTGTGGATGGTGTCATGGATGTCGTAGAGACATTGTATGGTTGAGCGACCTCCATAGCGTGTGTTGTACACCACATAGAGAGTCCCACATATTAGGAAGGCTCCTTCGGCATTACGGCTTCTACATTGTGTATCCCAGGTATACTCTACTGCCAAACTTCCTGAGGTGAGAAACAAATAAAAACATGCTAATATAGATCAGGTTATGTTACTTATATACGTATGTACATCCATAGATGTGGTACTCTACCTTTATCCAGTTTGGTGATGACCAAGTTTCCTCCATACTCAGGGTCAGCATGGATGACCCAGAGGCCGAGTTCATCCACAGCCAGGTCCAGGTAGGTATTAGGGTTCAGAGTGTAGACTGGTAGACGACCTGCTCCTGGCAGCAGTGTACTGTCCACCACTGTACCATTCAACAGGTCTACCTTTTATGTGGTGGAAACAGATGGAAATATAGACACATTCAGAAATGCTGTTAGCCTGGTATCCAGCTGTTACCTGCTGAGCCAATGTTTGATTTTCTCCTGCAGGATCCATCTGGCCTCTCTGCCATTCAAACAGATTTCCATCTACTCAGAACTTGTAGATCCAATCACAAGTGTTTATTTCATATGGAGCAGGTTTAAGACGATGACTGGCAGAAGACCATCATGTTAGAATGTAGTTACAGAATGTGCTTCATGCTAGAATGTAGCTACGGAATGTCCATCCAGTGCAACACACCAGGCAGCATCTATCGTTTTTTCCAACCCAGTTTAGATTAAACCACACACATTTCCATATGATGAAAGCCTCATGATTGGCTAGTCGTCGTTGCATCGGCATCTCCTTGTGATTGGATGCTATCATGGCTGCCCTTGCACAGTTCCCGTCCCCCGCGGAATATGAATGACAGCACCTCACTTCTTGGCTTTTCAAATCCAGCTACTTTATGCAAATGAGTGTCCACCACCGCCTCAGAAAGCATCTGAAAATCTCTCAAACCAACTGTTGTCGATCTAAAATGAAGACAGATTCAGCAACTGCATACAATATTTCTTGCGTAAAATGTTTTCAGAAACACATTTTGGTGAACTATTTTCGTAATAAAAGAGATTGTTTCCAAAAGAGCTGCCATGACAGTCCAGTTTGAAATCTGGGAGCAGACAGCCCACGGGTAAAGCGTCCACCAATCAGGTGTGGCGCTGCTGATTCGCTGTTGATCATTCGTCAAGGAAGAGAAACTGACAACACAGGCATGCCTATGAAGCGTGCAGTGCTGGGGAGCATGGCGATCACTGCCATGCAAAAACGTGTGTATATGGACACACGGCTGAAGGCTGCTACTGGCCGTGCGGTAACAGCATCCAATCACAAGGACCACGTGGAGGCAACAATGACTAGCCAATCACAGCACAGTTGACACTGCATCAAGGCTTTCGTCATACAGAAATGGCCATGGTTTAATCTAAACTGGGTTAGAAAAACGATAAGACGCCTCCAGGCACGAAACTCAGACCAAACAGTCAAACTAGGCAGTGCTGATCAAATATAAATCAAGATTCTGTTACTATATTGCCTATTTCTCTTAGTGTATATTGTAGCAGTAATTACAGAACCTTTGCGACCAGTTCGACATTTTTTTTCCTGTTATGTGCCACGGCCGGCACATAACAGTACAGTGATGTGTGTGTTGTAGGCAAAACGGAAACAAAGGTGCTGATCAGCAGATACCTGCCACTAGGACTGACGTCTTCTGGTTGGTTCGTCGATTGTTTGGTCGATATGCTCTGGTCCAACCAAAATCTCACTGGTTGGACAATTGCTGGTGTCACTTTCATAAGGCTGTCTATATCCATCAAAGCTCAAAATGGCACATGCTATTCTGAAAATGCCCAGTAAGGAGCGCTAGAACACTGCGAGGAGCTGGAACTGGAGGCGGAACTCCTGGTGGAGACGCAGTGTTTTTTTCAGCCTTGGTTGATTCTTGTTGCTATGGTACATAATATCCACAAGAGTGAAAATGTCTGCACAAGGTACAGTAGCCTAACACCTCACACCTGATGAATGATGGTGTTCTGTAAACAGGGACACATGCACTGCGCTGATATTAATACACTAATACAGTCAGCAGATGGTGCGACAGAAGATTACATTAATATCTGTAGTAATATCCTAAATATTCCTGAATTCGGGTACATTTAATGAGGTTGTTGTCTATCGGCAGTTAGATGGCTCTACTCTGGATGAAGGGAAGGCTGAAGCATGCAGGGGGAGAGGATTATATATGTGTATGAAGAAATATATTGTCTAGTAGTTACTCTCTCCTCTTTTTATGTTGTTGCTGTTCTGTAATTGTACTTGTAGGATGTGATGGTTGGTCATTGTGGTATTTGTGCTACATCCCCTCCGCTGTGATGAGATGGCTGGAAGTTAACAGTGCTGGCGCTGTATTTTACCCAAAGTGAAACATTTTTAAACTCTCAGCAACCAGAAAAAAAGCCAAACATGCAGCTTTTAGCTCAGAATAGACGTCATGCTGCTGCCAATTGTAACAGTGTAAATAGCATGAGGTAAATACACAGCACTCCCATTGCAAATCATTACAGGATGTGCTGACACGTCTCAAAAATACTCACATTGAGTATTTTGTCCTCCTCGACTGTCGATGGATTTTGGGTTCAGCACTCCACTGAGAATCCCATTGTTGAAGCGCAACCTCCTTCTTCTACATGAATTTGTATCAGACAAGTGTCTGAAGTGTGCAATTCACTTGTGAATGGATATTAATACCTGTATTTACATTTTGGATGATGACGTTTGCATGTAAGGTCGTTCCAAGTGGTCAAACAGCTTTTGACAGATGCGAAAAAATGCAGAAAATCTGACTCTTTGTTTAAATGTGATTGACACAACTTGAGGCTATATTTCTTTTTAAACATGTCAACATTGTTCTACTTCTTGTTTTTAAACATACTTTCTCCCAGTAAACTTTCTGTAGCAAGTAGTATCTTGAGAAAAGGCAGCTCATTTTACTGGAACAAAATGGTTTATTTTGGCATTGTTAGCTCACTGACCTCAGCTAACAGGAAATGGGGCAAACATCAACTCCCAATGACTAAGCTCCTTTGAAATTATCTGCAGTCAGTCTCCAGCCAAAACCTGCACAGCAGTTTTACTTCAACACTGCCAGTGTCCCAAATTAGTGAATTGCAATCAGTAACTGTTGCCAAGCAATGTGATCCTTCAACATGACCACTGAATGAACAAACTGTTTTATTCAATCACTTTTATAGTTTAAAAACAGTGAAAATCAACAAAGAAATGCCTTGCTAGGAAACACACATACACAGTATTATGCCTCAAACACACAGGTCACCAGAGCAGTGTGTGACGGCTGCCTCGCTCAACTGCTGCGTCTCGGATGCCTAGTCTGGTGGGGCTTACCAAATAGTGTGGGGATAAAGCCTTGGATAAAGTCCATGTCCATGTTCCCATTGTCAAAGTCCCTTCGCTACAGGAAACAAACAACTGAAAATGATGAGTCTTGAAGATTTGGATCATGTAATAAGGCAGGCCAGCTCTGTTCTTTCAGTGAATGATTGTAAAGATCTACAAAGAAGATGTTTACATCATTTTCGTGTAGGTCTTCCACTGAAACGGGTTCCCTTCCAACAATATTTTGCAGAGGCCCCGTCAGGGCATGGGTGATTGTGATTGGTTTAAGCAAATACAAACAGGCCAGGGAGTTTTTTTCACCATCCAGGAGTGAAAGTACATTCAATCCTAGTCTCGCGTAGCCAGACCTATCTCCACAGCGCTGTGTCCACGCTGGGGGGAGGTCTGAATGGAATAGCTTTCACTCCAGTATAGTGGAAAAAAACTCCCTGGCCTGTTTATATTTCTTTAAACCAATCACAATCGCCTTGGGCGCCACTACGCCCCGGCTGCAGCGAAGGGACTTTGAGAACCACACGGAAGGAAGGAGGGACTTCCTCTGGCTGGGGTCTCCTCCTGGCGGAAGTATAAGGCTTCATGCCGACCGTGCTTACGTACCAGCAAGACTAATTCAATCCAGACTTTCCCCCAGCGGCTCTGTGGAGATAAGTCTGGCTATGCGAGACTACTGCTGCAGTGCTGCCTGCCTATCAGCTCTATCTTTCTACATTGAGTTTGCCTTTGATATTGGCCATCAATAATAATATTTCAATTCATTATTAATGTAATTTATATTTGTTTAAGACAGAAAAGGTTAGGATTCTGTCCACAGAAACGTTTGACTCATATGACTCATTCTACAGATATAGACATTGAAAATGCAGAGAAATGTGTAATATTGCTGGCATGATGTCAATATGACCGTTAAAAAAGATCATTTTTACTGTCTATTTTTGCTGTGAACCGCACACATCTGGCGGAAAAAATGATGAGAGACGCAGGCGGCCTGTGTGGCTGCTCTAATCTGTTAACAAATAACAAATAAAAAGCAACCAGTTTGGCAACGCAGGCACGCTCACGTGTGTGTTTGAGGCATTAGGCTTTGGTTACTTCAGTCACATACCTTCAGTATCTGGTTGGGACTGTCTGCCTTGTGGTAGTAGAGGAATCCATTGTAGACCATGTGACCTGTCCCCTGCCAGTCGAAAGGCAGCTGCAGCACCTTAACTGGTGGTGTGGTGGTCCTCTCTGTGAAACTGTGCAGAGAAACATACTCCAGCAGAGTGTTGTTACGAATTCCACTGAGCAGGTAGACCTGAAAGAGTTACAGTTGTGATCAGTTGGGAAGTGAATGAAAATTGTGTTGTGCAACTCAGTTTTGACATTCCATTCTTTAATGTTTAAATATGATGACATTATTAATCTGTGGTCTTCGTGCAATTGACAACTTAGTTTTTTTTTAGCTGCGACCAGCAGCTCTATAGGTTGCTCTGTTGGCTGGTCCATGAAAATTTCAACATCCTTTGACAGCCACAATTTTCGCCCTAGGATGCTGAAATTTGGGTTAGACGTTAAATGTGTGTGTGTGTGTGTGTGTGTGTGTGTGGGGGTGTGTGTGTGTGTGTGTGTGTGTGTGCGTGTGTGTGTGTGTGGGTGTGTGTGTGTGTGTGTGTGTGTGTGTGCCAATTGGATAAAAGGGGGCATGACAATGGAAGTGACTCATCACAAAAAGGCGCATAACTTCCAAATGGACTCACAGATGTGCACAAGATGTTGTGGAAAAGTTGGTCATGAGCCAAAGGACAGCTGATGAACTGTTTATGCCAAGTGGCAAAAGGAGGTCTGGGAGTGGGAGTGGTCTGTCACAGAAAGACGGATTCATGTACTATGGCCAGACTCATGAACCATTTGTCGTAGACTCTTGTGGGAGGCATCATTGCACTCAGCAAAGAGTTCCTCTTTCATTAGTGATGGTTTCATAACTCATGAACAAGTTGATGTGTTAGCCCTGCCCCCACACTTTAGCTCCACCCCTTTCATAACTCATAAACCATTTATCATAATACCGTGTAGGAGGTGTCATTGGCCCAAGTAGAGAGTAGTTTTTCTTTCTTCACTTTCTTTGTTTGTTTCTTCTACACAAATTCACATACATGATCTCTTACTGGAGGAAGAAGCACCTAATTTCTTATTTTTATAACAACTGCAACTTTCTATAGGAGGCTAAAATTTGCCTTGGAGGTCAAGTGTTTGTGTTTAAGTGCGTGTGAATGCATGCACGGACGTGGTCGTTTTACATTAGAGTTCTCCCTTACTGATTGATGTCATTGTGTGAATTAGCTCAAAAAAGTGCAATTGATTTGGATCAGTCCACCAGCAGCCCCACACTAAGAGCAAGATAAGCATAGTCTGCTGCCCAGAACTGTTGGCTCTCCACTGTAAACAGTCCATTACTGTAATCATGTCAAGGTCAAGGTCAAGGTCAAATTTATTTATATAGCTCATTAAATATCAAATAGCATAAACAATTCACACACACAACAACTTTAAAAAGAACCGACCTTAGCTGATCCTTCAGAGGGGTCCTTGAACCAGGAACCGTAGGTGTCTCCTGCCTGCTTCACAATCTTGAGAGACTTGATTTGACTCAGGGCTGTGCTGCAGTCTGGGGATGTTGGAGAGAAGACTATGAATGAACTGTCTCTCCTTTCTCTCCAAGCACACTGGTAACCATATAACCATACAGTTTGTAGTTTTAAAACCTGGTAATGAGTTAGCATTTTAGCACTTTCGGTTCCCTTGTCTCAAAATCAGTGTGTTTTTGAATGTGTTTTTGCTTAGACATTGGAAATAAGGTCTGTGGTTAACACAAGCTTCAGAGATTTTCATGTTTTGTTCTACGACATAAAATAAGTCAGTAAATACCCCGCTGGTGCATTTTGAAGCTTTTACATGTCTTTAAAATGGCGGTTGCTAAGACTACAGAGGTTGTCGAGGACAATCCGTTGGTGTAGTGCATTTATAGCCTAACATTAGCTTTTTACTTCTGGCGATTCCATTTATGCTTCTAAAATCAGAAAAGTGGTGTTCATGTGGAGAGATTATCTTGCTCGACAACGTGTAAGTATCATAAACTTGTGATCACCAGAGAGCTTATTTTCTGCAATGACACAAAATGCAATGCAAAAGTCCCATCGACTTTTTGACGAGGGAAACCATGGCCATACAAAATTTCATAGCAATCCATCCAATAGCATCACCCCCCCCCCACCTCCACCCACCCACACACACACACACACACACACACACACACACACACACACACACACTGTACCAGCCCACTTCCTACCATTATCCACTTTGATCTTGGCTTTCTTTTTCAGCTGGTCCAGTTCTGCAGCCTTTATCTGTTGTTCCAGAAGTGCCTCTTCCATCTCGATGTCAGTGTGGGTGGGAATCTTGTTTTCAAGATATTCCAACTCTCTCTCCACCCGCTCTACACGCACAGACATGCTGTCCATCTGGCTCTTCACGTCCGATCTACGGAGCAAAATGTTTAATTCTCACACACACCTCAAGTAACTACTGTAGTTCCTTCATTTAGTTACATGATGAAGGAGTTTTTCAGACAGGCTTACCTCAGAACATTGAGAGTGGACAGATAACCCCTGATTTCAGACGAGAGGTCATAGGTCTTCTGGTCAAAGCTTACCGTCTTTTGCTCACATTGATTCAGACGCTCCTGATGTCATTGACACAGAGAAAAGATGATAGAGAATTAAAGCAAGAACATGCCCTTTGAAAGAAAAAAACAAAACATTCTTCCTACAATTGGTGAATTCATAAGGGAAAAACAATACCCCCTTGCTTATTTCAATAGACTGTTAGCAAATGTGAACTTTAAAGGAGCAGTGTGTAGGATTCAGTGACATCTAGCGGTGAGGTTGCAGATTGCAGCCAAATGAATCTACGGTGGCCTAACATAAACATTTTATGGTAACATAAAAACACTAAATGCCCTCTCTAGAGCTAGGTTTGTCCATTCTGGGCTACTGTAGATCATAATTGCCAACCCTCACGATTTTCCCGGGAGACTCCTGTTTTTCATTGCCCTCCGCCAGTGTCCTGCCAGGGTCACATTTGTCCCATATTTCTCCCGATTTATGACAAATTTTCACATCATTTTCCTTTACAGCGTGTATAAGCCATAGACTGTAAAAGCCCCTCGACTCTTCCCCTCACCCCTCCCCGGCCGGTAAGCGCACACAGACCCAGGAGGAAACACAGCAATTGTGGTGGGTGTCAGTCATTTGTTGACATTACCAGGCTCCATTCCTAAGCTAATGTTAGCGAATGTTAAAGTTAGTGGAGTAAAAAGTAAACATTTGCCTCCACAATGTTGAGTAAAGAGTCAAATAAAAATAAAGTAGGAATTTAAATACGCAAGTAAAGTACCAGTACCTCCAAAATGTAGTTCAGTAAAGTACTTGAGTAAATGTACTTAGTTACATGACACCACGTCATCTTAGCATTAACCACTGCTGATGTTAATGATGGAAATATTCATACTCATACATACAGTTTTGTCACCACAACCATGGCTGGAAATGTCCTGACCTCTCATTAAAAAACACTCAGTTTGTTGGTTGATATGATACATATAGAATGTACAAATGTAACATTTCCATGGTTTGCAGAAATGTACAATCCAAACATTTTATTTGGGCTGTAGGCCTATCTACAGATCTGAAAACATTCAGAAATATCTTCCAGAGATCTGTTGACTCTATTGAGATCTATTGAGCCAGATAGGCCCCTACCCATAACAGGAACCATAACAGGAAGACATTATAAAAAGAGAGGATGGCAAACATTTGGCAGCCAGATGATCTTAGCATGGTGTAAATACATACATGTGATATTTTCATTACGTAATTCATTATTCTGCAAATTTTAAGGTCTGGTGTTTTCTAACATTATAGCAAGAAAAGCTGAAAATCTTGTCAGGTCATGTATGAGTAACAGCTGCAAGGATTTAAGTTGTAGCGCTCTGCAGCCTCTTGCACCAGCTGTGTGTAGTTTTGTTTTTAAAGCTGCAGTAGGCAGAAATAAAAATTAAAAAAAACCGGCAGAGTTTGTAGCGAAGTGGGACCTTTTTTTAAAATGTATTATTTTTTTATTTTATTTTTTATTTATTATGATTTATTTTATTTTATTGCACTCCCTTTCCTATCTTTGTCCAGCAGCTCCAGTTCCTCCCACCACAACATGCACAGACTACATATAGTACTATTCATTCATTTTTGCCGTAATTTTAATTTTCATATTTGATAATGATAAGATATTTAATAACATTTAAATTTCATGTAGAACAAGCTTATAGATTGTGCATTTATAAGGGCATGGAGAGAAAAGATGAACAGAGACAATCAGCATTTTCTCAACCGTGTTAGTAGTTTCATCTACTATTACCCTGACATATGTACTGTTTGCGATGCGTTCATTGATAGCGCTGGTTATGGTCATTGCTAGCATCCTCCTGACTGACTGTGCCATGGTACGTGTGTGCACTGTTTGGACTTGGAGAAATCCATTACTTGTTTGCTTTTCTACAGCTTTTTTTGCAGAACATTTTGCAATCTTCCCTCCTCGGCCACGTGAACTCCTGCGCCCACTGAACCCAGTACCCCCGCTTATTGCTGCCACTTGCTTGGCCAGTAGTCTGCTGCCACGGCTTCAGCCTCTGGTCCTCATAGCAGGGTAATGCTGCTATCTGAACAAGGTGACTCTGGAAGCAGTGTGAAAGGAGATGGGCTGCTAGGCTAAAGGCTAACCCCAGCAGAGCAGGTCTCTAGACTCTTTTCACAGCAAATGTCTGCTCCCTGAACAATAAAGTGGAATGTTCCTCTATGTACTGTACTACACCGTATATAGATGGATAACAATAAAGTTTTATGTAACAGTTTAGCCTTGAATTAGCTGCAGCCCCTTTGGCTTCTTTTACCGAAGTTACATGCACGCGCATCTACATTAGTAGAACAGCCAATAGGAATGACGCTCTCTCACTGAAATGACCTATGATTAGCCCAAAGTCTATCCGTCATGTCCTAGATTTTCTAAACCATGAAACAGAGCCAAGACAAGGTGCAGAAGTCTAGTTTTCTCTCAGACCACTTGAATTACAATATGATGAAAGATTATTATTGCAAAGTGGGAGTTTTTCACTGGTAGAGGACGGTCTCTTTCCTTCCTTCGGCCACCTTCTTGAAAGAGTCGGCAGTGCGCGTAGCCTATGCAAAGGGCTGTTGATGTCCACTTTTCATGGTGCTTCGCGTGGGGGTGGCTCCGGCCATGATAGCGCCCTCGCCGCTCAGTGCGTCAGGCATCGTCGCCATAGTGTTGGGGTGGGTGTGTTTCTCCTTCCGACCAGAGGTGTGGACTTTTCTTTTGTGCATGCATCTCTACCCCAGCCTTGCAAACTGTTGGTT
>JAOVVB010211611.1:0-24549 GCA_028570985.1 Heterobranchus longifilis
AGCAATTGACTCACTCCACACACACACACACACACACACACACACACATTTGAGCACTCTAATCATTTTCAGCAGTAGTATGCCTGAACAATAGAAAATATATTTTCCTCCATTTTTCATATCAATGCACAGAATATCATATGGAGTATGGAGCCCAGAGGTGTTCAATATTAAATAAATAAGTATCATATAATATCACAAATATATTGTGTAAAATAGATAAATGAAACCAATTTGTGAAATATCATTCAGGGTTCCCACACCTTCTTAAACATCAAATTCAAGGACTTTCCAGACACAATTACATCAAATTCAAGGACCCAACACGGTTTGAGACGCAAATCATTATTGTTACAACACTTCGAATTTTTAGAATTAAACTATGACGCAACCCCATCTCCTACAAAATTACATTCCCATAAAACTAAACTGCATTCTCAATTGTGTTCGAGGGATTATGGTTGCAGTTTTAAACACCTCATTAACTTTGTGAACTGATACAAAACTGCGTGGTTAGGTTTAGGAAAAGATTATGGTTTGGGTTAAAATAAGTATGTTTGTTACATAACTAAATATAATTACTATGTTTGTTAGATAACAATGTAGTTTTTTGGTTTGACGCGGGACATGAATCACGGTGTCCTGGGTAAAAGTCTGTTTTTGTGATGTTCACCCGATCCGTTATATTACGTTAAGTTTAATGTTTCACATTAAGTAAAACAAGACTAGGTTGAAACATAGTATGTGGCTGGACCGCGACATATCTGTAAACAATAACATTGTCCACATCCAGCAGTTTCACCAGAAAGTAGCAGCTAAGCTAGCATTAGCATGAACAAGCTATGTAAATTAGCTTAGCATCAGCAAAGCAGCCTTAATAAACCAAAATGCTGTGAAAAGCTTAATAAATGTCCCATTCAGTCAGAAATAACTGACTTTACTCACGCTTCATCAGAGACACACAACTGACACCACTTGGATGCAGTAAAGTCCACTTTGCACTCTGTTTCTCCAACGTGACCCTCGTTATGCCTCTTAATTACTGACTGCGCAGCTCCATGTGCTCAATGGCGCAGTTGTGCATTTCGCCATAAGAGGGCACTGCTGAGTTCAGCCAATGGTGTAACTTCATCACTGACACTGACAGGCACTCAGCGACAGACTTTCCCATTTATAGGGCTGGTCCCCCAACTTTGCTGCAGTCAGGCCAAAAAGGCTGAATTATACTATAACTAAATAGACTAACTCCAATATACATATATTAAAAAAATGTCCAACGTGCTCCTCGTTATGCCTCTTAATTACTGACTGTGCAGCTCCATGTGCTCAATGGCACAGTTGCGCATTTCACCACAAGAGGGCACTGCTATGCCAGTCAACAGCCTTTCCAACACACGCTGACATCATCACTAAGTTCGACCAATGGCTTAACTTCATCACTCACTCACTCACTCACTCACTCACACAGATTTTCCCATTTATGGGGCTAGTCCTGTGGGCCAGCCAAAAATAGATGCAAAACAACATAAAATGTTGTGCAAAAGAGCCCCAAAATTATAACAGAAAGGTACAAGTCTATAAATAGAAAATAGCAAAATGATAACAGAGATGCAAAACAATCACAAAATGACCCCAAGAAGGTGCAAAACAACTAAAAATAGATGCAAAACGACTACAAGGAGACACAGACGACCACAAAATTATAAGTAAGTTTAAAGTTTACATTAATAAAGATAAAATAGTCATTTTAATCCATTGATTCAGCATCCTGCGGGAAGAATTTGGAACCATTTTGAATCTATTTCAAACACAGAAGCACTCGTACAGTACGTTCTGACCCGGGAACTAAAAACAGCCATTCAAAAAGATTTGTTTGTTCATTTTCTCCCATCATTAATCTCTTCATGAAAACCACACCACAGCAGGAGCGTTTGTCTTGCAACAATAGGTCATTTGTCACCACCTTCCAAAACGTCCCATATGAGCGTTTTCTACCACAGCACCTGTCGCTGCCAATCTAAACTGTTCCTTTTTGCTAATCTGCTGGGTGGGTTTAGTTGGATTTAAATCAAATCTTTAAAATTCCATTGGATCATTCGAAAGTGCTTAGACTTAGACTTAGCTCACCATAATACAGAGCTAACTACCTACAATATTAGGTTTATACTTAGACGTTTTGTCTAGCAAGATAATCTCCCCATATAAACACCACTTTTATGATTTTAGAAGCATAAATGCAATCACCAGAAGTAAAAAGGTAATGTTAGGATGTAAAGGAACTACACCACCGGTCGCATGTCACCGTCCTACGTCAACATCGCCACTACTAAACTGACGGTGATGATAAATGTCTACAACCTCTGTAGTCATATTTAGCCATTTGTTAACAACCGCCTTTTTAACAACACGTTAAAGCTTCGAAGTTCACAAGCAGGGTATTTACCGACATTTTATGTCAGAACAAAACATTAAAATCCCTGAAGCTTGTGTTGACCACAGCCCTTATTTCAGACGTCTAAACAAAAACATTCAAAAAACCCATTGACTTCGAGACAAGGGAACCAGAAGTGCTATGCTAAGCTGTGCACATTTATTGTCATGTGACAATACATTTGGGTAGTGCCCATCATTTCTATCAGGCTGTGATGGATATGGGATTATTTTAAGTATTCATTCACACACAAAAATCTACTTTTTGCTTGTCAAAGTTGCTTTTCTGCATAATGACTGTTATATCACCCTGCTCATCTTCCCCGGGAAAGTTTATTCTAGGTTGCTGGAAAGGAGCCATTAATATTAGTAACACTGCTTTACCTACTCTGACAGGTTCAAATATGAAAAAGGACTATTGGGCAGCACAGAGGGATCTCACACCATGAATGATATCAATTTCACAATATCAAACACAGCTGATGCAATAATAATGCTAGCTTGGCAAGTTGTGTGTACAGTGCGTGTGGGGACAGATGAGGGAGTGGGAGGTGTTGACCAGACCTGCACTTTTAGCCTTCAGAAATAGAAACATTTTTCTAAAGGATTAGTTCAACATTTAATACGCTTCTTCACTTTTCTTTGAGCGTGAGAAGACAAGATTGATATTAAGTCAGGATCTAGTTAGCCTGCCTTGGCATGAAGACTGAAAGCTCTGTCAAAAACATCCCTATCAACAAAGCTCATTACCAGTTTAATTCGTTCACAGGAATAAATGTAAAATATTTTTAGTTGCAGTTACATGCTGGAACAAATGCTGGATGTGGAACAGCTTCTCCTATAGGGCAGGTTGCCAGATACAGAAACTGAGCAGAGATTATTCTTGCAACCCGTTATAATAATGATGTTGATCAGGTCTTTTCCTTCATCTTCATCTCTTAAATCGCCAAACATTATGCTTAAAGGACAACTCTAAACAATTGAGCTGTATGCAGAGATCCACTTTTCAACTTTAATCCAAAATAAAGCTACTTCTTTACAATACTTACTTACGCCTGTTACCCCTCCTGGGGAATAGGCCATCAACAAGGGTTCTCCAAGCATCTCGGTCCTGAGCCAACCTCTCCAGCTGTCCCCAGGTGTGGCCCGTCCTCTTGGCATAAGCTTCCAAGTCTCGGCTCCAGGTGTTTCGTGGTCACCCTCTCTTTCTTTTCCCTTGGGGTTCCACTTGAGAGATTGTCTTGATGTTCGGGGATGGTTTACGGAGTGTATAATCCATCTCCCATATCGCTGGAGAATCTCTTTCTCTGCTGGCTATTGTTGTGTACGTTCCCACAAGTCTTTGTTGCTGTCAGAGAAAATAATTCTCTTGGTATTAAAATATGTAAAGCTAGTTATGGATGTGTGTCATCATGACCTTAGCTTTGTTATCCACAGAGCCGTTTGTTATCCCGAGGCCTCTCTGTATTCCGTCATTGTCTGATTGCAGCTAGGTGGCTCCTGTAGTCTCGAGGTTACGATGGCTCCTTGTGTCTTGAGGTTATGATGAGACATTCCTCTACTGTTTCTAACATTCGGTCATTATGATTACATGTACGTGTGTGATGTAGAACATACTGTATAAAAATGAAAGTGTTCGATTGTACTGGAAGCTTTTGGTATGAACTGTCCATGCAAGACGTGCCAAACTCTTCTCTGATATCAGATATGTGTTGAATTAAACTTATATTCATGTAACTCAACGGAGGCCTATGGAGTTATTGTTATTAAGTTATTATTTTATCCAAGTGAACATGGACCACAAGTACAAGATTTTTCTCCATCAGTTGCTGATGGTGTTAGGCCAGTGTATCTGGAGGGCTCATCGCAGACAGGTGTTGATGACAGTTTGGATGATATTGGTTGTGGTGACAGTGGTCCTCCAGGTCTCGGCACCATAGAGTAGGTCTGAATTCACATCGGCAATTCTTTACAATAGCAAAACAAATGAATGTATTTAAGCTGTTTCTGCTGTCTGCTTCATCCCAGGTATTCCCATAATGCTTAATCAGCATGAAAAATGGCCAATACTAGCTGACATGAAAGAACAATTAAAGCTTGCCCAATTGAAACAAATTCCTGAGGACCTCTCTCTTCTCTCTTTCCGAGCTGTTCTCTGTAAACCCTAGAAATGGTTGTGTGTGAAAATCCCAGTAGATCAGCAGTTTCTGAAATACTCAAACCACCCTGTCTGGTACCAACAACCGTGCTACATTCAAAGTCACTTAAATAACCTTTCTTCCCCATTCTGATGCTTGGTTTAAACTTCAGCAGATAATCTTGTCATTGGCTGATTTGTATTAACAAGCAGTTGAACGCCTAATAAAGTGCATATAAGTGTTTACAGGTTGGAATGAAGCGACCCTTTCCTCAGCCTCTTTTGTCCATAATATGACCCCAGTGCCCGCTGGTTGTATCAGGCAGAACATTTAAAGGAAATTGTTCTCATTCCCTCTGTGCTCAGAAAAAAAGAGGTTACGAGCTAAAGCATCCAGTCCAATTACTACCGTGCTGTCCTAAATTCCACGTCTTCATGCTGTGTGCAAATTTCACCCTTCAACTGACTTAATACCCATGACTCAATACCCTTACTCTAATTTAATACTACAAAGAGCTTTTGACCTACGCACTTGTGGCACTCATTCTGAATGGCTCCATTTATCTTGTCATTGGGACTGTTAACTGCAGGGGGATGACTAAATGGCACCAGCAAAATGCCACCAAGCATTTTTAACTCGATGTGTATTGATTAGTTTAGTAATTAGCGGCCACTGATTTGATGCTGCTTGACTGGACAGCTTTCATGTGGATTTTGTGTGCACCATGTATCACAATCACAGTTGAAAGCTTTTATAAAGGAGTAATTTTTGATTGCGATCGATAGTAATCATCTCTCATGTCTCTGAAGAACCATACATACCTGTATCTTTTTTGACTGTAATTTTCAGTTTCTTCACATTGTGCATGTAAAATAACTTCAAATGTCACTGTCTCTACTAAACTGCAGAGTCCTGCAGTGAAGACTCATTCCAGCAAGAAACATTAGTCTGAACATTATAGGGATGTAGCAACAGGGAGGCAGCTTTGCACAAATTAGTTTGAGATGAAAAACAAAAGTGAAATGTATACACACAGAAACATACGCAGCCCAAGACATAAAAATAATAACCATGATATTATAAAAGTGAAACAGGAGAGAAGCTTGTTTCAGTGTGTTTATGTTCGGGAATTTAACAGATACTGTGCATGCAGTGTCGTTTTCATAGACAATTCCAATGGTTATGTATATATGAAAAACATTTCCAATGTCATTAAAATGCAAAATTAGTACAGCGGTTGTTTGATTTAAATGTGGTTGATGAGAGCGGCGAGACTGAACCGAGACACTAAAGTTGGAGTTGTTATGTTTATCATTTTTACCAACAAAAGCAACAGGTAGCATTGGCTAAAAGTGAGAAGCCTGCTTACATTACCTGAAGGTTTTTGTACATGGTACAACTAAACAACATGTACAACTAAAAGCTCCACAGAGCTGCAGAGATGAGTGACAATTCTCTGTGGGTTTGTGAGCAACACCTTTTACATTACATTTCATTAATTGAAACATTTTTCATCGATGCAGTGTTAACATTTCAGCATCCTGACAGGACAGATGTTGCTGATTCCATCTGACTTTCACTCATTCTACTATATTACACTGTGAGAAAACTTTATTTCTGAGCAGAACAATGAGCTCTTGTTCCACAAAGCAGCAGATCTGCCAAATTGGACTGATGCTGCTAGTCTTCATGATGCCAGCAGCCTGAAGGCTGCTGCTGTTTATATCACTGGCAAACTCTACATCGTTTGCTAACAGTCCAATCAGGAGAGACTAGTTTACAATTTCAAAGGTTTATTGATCAGTTGGGCTAAGCAATTGATTCTCCCATCATGGTGTGTATTCTGTGTGTCAGTGGGATCACTGCATTAACTACATACAGAGAGAAAGATACAGGAACTGCTGTATAAATTGCAGGTAAATAGACTGGATGACAAATGTAAATGAGTGAAAAACCAGTTATTGATTGGGTGGATTAAACCAAGAGGGATGGCTGTAAGGATTTGTGAAAGAAAACATGGGTGAGAGAATAACCTTGTTGATTGGACCTTGTGCTCTATTATTCTACAGATAGCAACTTTAAAAAATTCAAATTTGTCATTTAGGGCTATAGGAGCTATAGCTCCTATAGGGTCTTCCAAGGCAAAGTAGTACCAGGGGAGGGGCTAGACTAATGCAGAGTTCAGACCGGGCGCAAATAAATTAATCTACTCGCTTAATTCACGAATTTGGATGCTGTTTTCTGTTTTCATCGGGTCATTCTGACGGTCAGTCTGACGCTCGACGCGGAAGTTCAGATATTTCAACTCACACGATGAGGGAATTCGCGTCATTGTGTCGCCCAATTTGCGCCGCCCAACCGGAACTCACGAGTAATCGCGTCTTTACATTGACTTTACATGTAATTCATTCGCGCAAATTAATTTATTCGCACCTGGTTTGAACTCTGCATAAGAGCGATTCACTGACCCTACATGATTTTGCCCAAAGAGAGTTGTGAAACCTCGCCTGGAAAAGGGAAACCGGGGCCCCCTTCTTGAGCCAGACCTGAGAGGGGAGCTCACTGACGAGCATCTGGTGGCCAGGCACAGCCAGAAAAATCGTGGAGCCCGCAGCCCTGTGGGCCCACTACTCACAGGGAGAGGCAATGGGGTTTGGTGTGGGTATACTCACGAGTCCGGGTGAGCTCTGCTGTGTTGGAGTTCTCCCAGGGGAATGAGAGGGTCACCTCTGTGCAACTATATGAGTCGCTGAGAAGAGGTCTCTGAAGGTTCGCATGGCAGTTTGGAGTATCCAGCCTTCTTGGAGTCTCTGGACGGTGTCCTGGAAGGGATACTGATTGGGCAATGATGGAGAAACCTGGAGGGCAATGATTGGGACTTCTGTGCTAGTCATGGATTGGCCATAACAAACATCATGTTTGTCCCCCAGGAAGAGCTGGAAAGTGTTTCTGGGGAGAATGACGTCTGGAATACCTTGCTTAGCCTGCTGCCCCTGCGACCTGGCTGCGACCTAAGTGGAAGAAAAAGTATGGATGGACTAATTACTTCAAATTGCTTTTACTTTGCCATTTCTTATCATTGTAAAGCTACTGTCAATTAAACACAACAAAAGGGACGGATTAGGCTATAGCTTCTGAGCTACTGGAATGTGAAACATCTGTGCAGGAAGTTTTGAGTTTTACAGTCGGCTTAACAGTGATTGAAAAAGAAAAACAGCAAAGTGGAAATAGTTAGTGAAAAGAGTACTTTTATCAGATAAGAGATACTCAGATCAACAGTGTGGTGAGTATGACATGACTCTTGTTGCACTGATGAAATTAGTGCAACAACATAGTATAACAGTAAAATTAGACTATTGATAAAAGGCAATCAATTAGAAAACTGTGAGGCTTCTTTCTGCACTTGAGATATTTGAGAAATATTCAGCTTTAGCTTTTGAAGCATTGTCACTTGCTCAAGCATCAGCTTTGCTGGAAAAGGAATTTGGAAAGATTGTAAGGTGGCTACAAAAAATATCATCAATGCAATGATAATACCACTTTACCTTTTCCATTTGATTCAAGTGTTGGGAGCACTTACATTGCTAAAATACTTTAATAGAGCACAACATTTTAATGCACTGAGGCATCACATTATTGTGAAAATACATTATTACAATTTGTCCTTTAAAACTGGCACCACAGGGCCAAGGCTTTGTAGTTTAACTACTAAAAGGCTCTGAGAATAACTTCAAAGTTTCAAGTTATGATGGAAGAAGGAGGGAGAATGACCTCTTTATATTTAAGAGCTTTGTCAATACATCACAAATTCAATTAAAGAAAGACAGGAGCCAACTCTAGAAAAGTGTCAGAGGTAGGATGGAGATATAAAGAACAGGAAAACACAAGTTTGATGTTTGCTGAATGTTATGTTGCCTCCAAACAAACTCGCCTTGTGAATGTTAGTTTTTGGGAGGATCAATTTCCCAGATGATTGGCGCTTGGATGTTCTACTGTTTGTGGATCAGGTTTCTGAGACGAACATGTTGATGAATTATTTCAGGGTCTGCTGGAGAGAGCGTGGGGAGGTTTGATGGGACAAGAGGAGGTGTGTGTGTGTTTCGAGCATATTTATTCAAATGCTGTCACACACAGAACCCTCTATAGACAAGAAAATCAGACCACAGATATTTTCCCCAAGACACGCATGGAAAGATTTTTACTATTGCTAATTTCATGCTGTCTTTTATAACCGTCTACCCTGCATGTGGTTAAGAAGTGCTGAGAATGCAACCAATGATTTAAATAGTACTTTTGAAGCATTCTCTTGCTGGGATAATTTCTGAATTGCTGGCAATCCTTGATTTTCCTTTCAGGATTTTGTCTCAATATGTGGTGCTGCAATAAACCCTCATTTCTGACATATTTTATTATTACTATGACTTATAGAACCATACGTTTTGGTTTGTAAGTGTTGTTGACAATTTCCGAATGCATTTTTCGAGCAGTTCCTGTCACCCATTGGTTTTTGTTCATTTCTGTATTGTCAATTTATTAGCTAATCCATCACAGTGCGTATCAAGTCTGCATCCATTTCAATGTTCCATTATCATTGTGTGGTAATGCATCTCAGGGCTCGAAATACCATGTGCATGCATGGCAGTGCATGCAAAATTTAAGCTGTGCAAAAACATTCAGGCACCGCTAGTGACCTTTAATATTCACACATGCACTACATTCAGGAACATTTCTGTGTTGCACCTTACATGTCACGACAATGTCGGAATATGGGACAAGGAACAGCCCATCAGATGCAATGCAACACTTATGGATGCCAACTGCCTTAAAGCTAAATAGAAGAAGAAGAACATGAGGCAAAGCCAGATACAACTGAAGCAACCCTGCAGAAGCTAGAAGGCTACTTGACGGCTCACCGGCTTATCTGGTTAAACCAGCAAGAAGCAACAGCAGACGTTGCAATGTAAGAACTGCAGGCAAGACTGGCTGTTGTAATGTCCTACATATTCATGAATTTGGGTACATTTTATGGACCTGAAAATATAAGGTTATTGGCAACAGGCGGGCCCCGGGGACCTCCGTCCCAGCAACATCATAGAGCTTCAGAGAGGCGGGGATGAGAGCAGGCAGACGGGTGTCAGATCTGAGCAGAGCACCGGAACAAAAACACAGACACATCACCGACAGTATGATAATAACATCCAAAACACCAGATTCACTCTCAGTGGTTTCTGTGACATGAGAAATATGTCATGTTTCGGAACATTTTAGCGATAGACTGCATGTGTGAAAGGGACCTATGTTTAAGCATTTACCATTATCATGTAGCAGCCACTTGTGCACAGGCCTTCTTCTGTTCATTCTAAAGATAGAAGATGCATCCTGTAAGAGCTCCATGCACGTTTTTGATTATGTTTCTGATGCTGCGAAAAGAACAAGAAGAAGAAAGAAAATCATTACGTTCCAAAGTGACAGAAAGTCAATGTTTCTCATCATCACAGCCAATTTAAAATGACCCAAATCCATCCCAAAGCATTGCATATTCTGAGATATGTGTGTGGACTCACTGCACCTTACTTAACCGAACAGTTTAAGTTTGCAAACAGTAATTGAAATGCCTGTCTGTGAAGGATGTGTTACTTAATTAATCATTTGATGCTGGTGTCACTGGGCTCACTGGGCGTGCTTTATCTTTGACAGACAAGGTATATGAAGAATGGTCCTACTGCACACGCAATATCAAAGCAGGTTGTCATCTGCGTGATAGCACTGAGCCAAAGCACCTAAATTATTCAAAAATAGCAGGAGGGGGCTACTCTAAAATCTCCTGCTGTGCAAGCTCTGTAAAATCACTTAAAAATGGAACAACACAACAGGAGCCAACCAAAAGTGAAGGATAAAAAAAGAAGTAGTATAACCCTGCACGCAGTTATATTGACTGCAGACCTGGCCGTGGTAACCTTGTTAATGTATTCTTCTTGAGGCAAAGCTTGACCGAATGAGAGAAACAGGCTCTGACCATCAATATATTCATCTTTCTCAACTACAAAACACCTAATGCTGCAATCTGTCTCTGCTTCTGAGGCCCCGAGGTTCTCTCTGCACCCAACATGGCTGGATTCACTATAGCGAAAAAAGCTGACATTTTTAAGAAGGACAAAACAAACTTCTTTTGTGTTCCTTTAAAAATACGAAAGAACCAAGTCACACTAGTTTGCAGAACTTGTTGTCCAGCCATATCTGAAGACTAAAGCACAGTTCAGGTCAAAGATTCTCAACGAGATGAAATGTTGCAGTGAAAGGTTGCAGAGGTGTGAACTGGCTGAACTGTCTCAACTCGACTCAAGCCGGCTGATGGCATTGCTTGCGACTCCCCATGTCAAGTCACTGGTTTTAGAACGTAAGGGACGTCACCTGTTTCAACAGCCAATCAGCTCGTAGCGAAATCAGCTAGTCAAACTTTCAGCTGGTTGAAATGTCTGTTTTGGACGGAGGCTCAACAAGCGTGCATGACAGAGAGCAGCGGGGGTCAAGCGAGCTAGAGAGTGATTGACTGAGTGCCATTAGCGAGTAAAAAGCAGTGGAAATGCAATATTGGAAATGCACTATTAGAAATGCAATTGTAGCAAGTATCTCACGATCACAATCAGTTATATTTTAAGATATTACAAATTATATCCAGCTACAAAAAAAATCCTGAAAAGCCAGAAGTTAGAATGGAAGTACAGAGAGTCATTGTTATGGAGATGTCTCGTCTAGTTGCATTGGTGTAAACTGGCAGGTTTCAAAATGTTGCAGACGAGATGAGCTAGCTAGCTGCTAACCTGACATTGTAAATGGTTGTTTCACAGTACCATCTGAGAAGCTGTCATTAGAAACTGTTTGGTAAAGGGCAGGCGCTTTGAAAAAATGCTTGGATGAACCATCTGTCTATCAAACTTGTGCCAGTCAGGAGAAGAGCAGAAAAGCTTTCAGTGCTGTTCTTTGCTCTTTCAATGAACAAATATTCTCCAGTTCTGATGTAACCGATGCTATTGGGGTATCGCAGCATCTACGCAGAGCCACCATTGTTGTTTTGAATGAACAGTCGCGCAGCTCACAGACCTAAACCACGCCCATACCTGCCAGTACCGTTAGCTCCTCACAGGACGCAGAGCTGCCATTGTTGTTTTGAACAAACACCTAAACCACAGCTGTAGCTACGGGTCACTCCTCACAGGATGCTGATTGGTCTGATCTGGTCTCGACCCAAACGCTTGTACTGGAGCCTGAAAAGATGAATACATGTGATTCTCGTGTGATCTCAAGATATCACGAGAATCCAGCTGCCATGCAACGTAAGCTAGCTGCTAGCAAATCTGTAACCTAAAAAGTTGTTTATTAACCTAATCATTGCCTTAAATTCAAAATTAAACCTACAGGAGACCTCACGCCTAATTGTAAATTCAAACAGAGATGATTTTTTTTGTGATCGTCGATTTCATTTAGAAACACTTCAGGCTTTTGCTCCTTGAAACGTTACAGTTGGCATGGCTGCAACCGTGAGGTTGGGGGGGGTATTGCAATACTACCAGTTTCCATGTACATAGGTGTGAGACCAAATATACTAAATATAGGTGAACATGAATAATATATTCTGTATGCCTTCATACTTGGCATGCATCAAATAAAGTGATCTCATATTGTATGTATTATTCAGTCTAGTTTTCCTGATTTTCCAGCTTTAGAAATAAAACTTGCCCATACTTTGCCACTCAGTCCAACTACAAATTTTCATTTTTTACAAAGGTGCAGGCAGGTTATCATATACATTTCAGAAACACACAGAGCACGGGATGAGACAGTCACAGAGCTCCCTGAAGCATGCACTGCTACGTCCTGTAAAACCATGCCCATCCGGGTGAAGATTTTTGGGATTCCTGGGCAAAAAACCTGCCATCATAGAGGGTGAGATGCATTAGTTCAAACGGTTGTGGGCAGAGTAAAACAAGAGAGAGAAAGCTGATGATGGAAAGCTGTATGTATGTAGGGGGGGTGGGCTTATTAACGCTACCTCTCTACCATCTCTACCTACAGCACAACTAATACAGGTCTATGACAGAATGATGAGTTAAAGGCATATGAACTGCTTGTAACGGCCCATTCTTTGAAGCTCTCATCACTCTAAACCTCAGGGTGTAACCTATCAATGTTTCACAGATAAACGAGACAGAAATCCCATAATGTGACTTCCTATCAACATTTCCCTACAGAGGACACATTGTTAACCGTAACAAAGGCTTCAGCTCGATATTGTTTTGGCTCAGACTGTGTGAATCTAGAGGAGGCTTATCATTGTGCCATAAAAACTTTTCCTCCTTTAATCCTGGATCGCCATTAAAGTCAGAAGCAGATCCGCTACACACTAATCAACACTTAGAGGCTTTTGCAGGAACATTGTGGTTTACTCGTCTTTTGTCAAGCTTGCAGAGCTGCCATTCCTATAGTTACTAATTTGCTTAGCCAAGAGGGTGTAACAGCACTCACTCCTGACTTCAGGTCTGAAGCAATGGCAGAGGGATCTGACGGGGAATGCATCACTTAGAATCTCCCAACAACAAAATGAGTCCAATCTCTGTGAATTATGTTTGCGAAGAAATTACTCTGAAATTTAGCAGTTTCTAAAGATTTACATCTTCAGTAGGAACAGGGTTTGAGTGCCGTAGTGATGGGCGAAAATTAATTAACAAATCTTTTTGAGTGACTCTTTTTATGACATTTGAAGGAATGCAGGTTTAATGCACTTCCACATTGGCTTCACGTCTTTTTTATACAGTCTATGGGCATGCAGCACCTGCTGTCGAATGTGCATGTACTAAAACAGAGTGTCACAGAGAAACCAATGCCGTATTTAGAAAGATATCAAACCTGGAAAGGTTCAACTCGAAGGAACCGATTCTGTGAAAAGATTCGGTCCGCCCATCACTATGCATAGACAGGGTGCTGTCAGAAAGTATTAGATGAATAGTGTGGGGACTGTCTGGCATACAGATATTACTGAGGGAATGCCTACTGAGAAACTATATATTTAAATAAAGCCTGTAGCAAGCAGTGTCCATTCTGAGCAAATCCAACCCGATGTTCAGCTCATCAGAAGCTGTCTGGAGGTAGATCGTACAGGGTTATCCAAATGTCTCCAGGCTATGCTTTATTCACATCTCTGTGACCTTGGGACTTGGAGATCCATTAAATTGTGATTAGTTTTGATGTTATTCTGCTGACTCAACTAGAAGTGTGTGCTGGTATCCCTCTCAGAGGAGATCACCTCATAAACTCAATTCAGCTTATCACTGTGTCAATATCACCAGAATTATGAATAGTAATAAAAAAAACAGCCTAATGTAGGGGAGGAGATGGTAATATATTCTCAGGGTGCTAGCTCAATGTATGGACTCCTCACAGGCTCATTGCTACTGCACGCACGCATGGACACACACACACACACACACACACACACACACACACTGAAGTGTACGCTCTGCTTCTCTCACACAGAGCAGTCACTTCAGATTCTAACAGGATGTGGGATGAGACAGGTGCTTTGTGTCTCCTGTCCACACTGATGATTGGAGTGGAACACTAAGTGGGAGCTCCAATCAGGAATGGACATGAGGCTTATCTCGCTCCTGACCTGACTGACACACGGAGGATGTCAGGGTGGAGGTCATTCTACAGTGCTGTGTGGACAGGACTAGACCTGTTAAAATGCTGTGGTCTTATCAGCAGAAATCCTCTTCTGATTCAGCAAAGAGAGCTGGTCTTCAGACAGTTATTTCAAAGCTGACAATATTTCTGTTCTGTATTCCTACATTCAAGGACACAGAGGCCCTGTCTACATGTATATGGATATTTTTCAAAACCAAGACAGAGTTTAACATCATTTACAGAGATTTTTTAAAATGCCTTCTAAGGTGAAGATTTTTCAAGACTGAGGGTTTGGGAAACAATGACATCATCTCCTCAATTCGCGCATGCCCATTTTTGCTTTGTGTAATAAACAATAACAATGCTGGCTCAGCTACATGCTAACGACTACCGGTAAGCGGTACGCTGAGCAGCCACTTATCGCCTAATCTCGTGTAGCCAGACCTATCTCCACAGCTCTGTGTCCGCGCTGGGGGGGAGGTCTGGATTCAATAGTTTTCACTCCGGTATAGGGAAAAAAATGTCTTTAAACCAATCACAATTGTCTACTACACAAAGGGGAGGAGGGACTTCCTTTGGCCAGGGTCTCCACCCAGCAGAAGTTAAGGCTTTATACCGACACTGCTTACATAACAACCCAGACTACTTATTGCCTAGCCACACACACACACACACGTCATATTTCGGTTTTGCCGCAGCACCTTGGACCATGTACCAGAAAGATTAGCTTCTATTGTTTTACTATTTGATCTGTTACTATCACCAAAGCTAAAGCTCAATGCATGCTCAGAATTTTCTTCTCTGGTATTTGTCGTACGTACTACTGACTCGACGAGTGTTTGGAGTCGTTTTTGTGTTCTAATGTTTATCAAAACAAAGGTTGTGTGGACAGGATTGTTTTTTTAATGGAGGAGAAACATATCTGTTTTAACAAATATCCATGTATATGTAGCCTTAAAGAAAGACTTTTGAAAAGGAATTTTGCTGCTACAACCTCACTTGGTCACATCTTTACATTTGCCAACAAACCTCTGCCATAACCACGCCCCAACTTCCAGATAGCCAATAGAGTCGTAGTTCTACTTGACAGGACGTGTATGATTCACCGTAGCACTGCCGCTCCAGAGAATTACTTTATATTGCTATAATCAGTAGGCTATTTGAGGGGCCATCCCCGTTGTTAGAAAAATGACCAAAGTCCTCCTTGTTAACCTGCCTAACAGTGCTGTGTATTAATGAACCCATGGCACTGTCCATGGTGCTGAAGTCGCATAAAGGTTTGTAGTTGTGCGTTTTTGTTCCACGCTTCTGTTTCTTCTTGGGTCTATAACAATCTTTAAACTATAATTTATATTGCAGGGTATTTAAAAGTCCCGGCCTTCTCATCACTCAGGTGTGTCATGATGCATGCAGAGTGGAGGAACTATATCTCAACAGAACAAAAGATCCAACAAAGAGTGAAGTGAAAACCAGGACTGAAATACAAACTGATGTACGAGGGGATAAAGTGCAGGAGGAGAAGCTCAGGTGAGGGGAATGAGGTGAGTCGAGAACAGGCAGGGAGCTGATTGGCTGGAGCAGGAAGGACTAACAATCCTCTCAATAATCAACCGACAAATCTTCAAAACGTCACGTCATTAGCTTAGACCGTAATTATGAGCAACCGAGACGGAAAAAACACTCACATCAGCATTTAAGTTGTAATTCTGCGTCGCAGGTACTTCTGACAGCAATGATATCTCTCACTACAGATGTGTCAACAAACCAGTGGCTGCAATAAAATCCATATTAACACTGATATAATAAGTAATAAACAAATGGACTGGAAGATTTTTCAGGTCCAGTTATTTAATCCCTTTGAGCTCCAGTTCTGTTTATGATTTGATTATTTCGGCCAAACAAATAACACAAACCATCCATTTGATTGCAGACTAACCCCTTACAAGATAGAGAATATACCAGGGACCCCCTCATGTATTCTCTTGGAATACTTTGACTTAGCCTATTTTTCTACACATCTATAGTCTTAAATGTGAAAGAACAACACAAGAGCAACGTGTTAGAAATATATTATATTAAAGTAATCTATTAACTATTTTAGATGTAAAATTTTAAATATTATTTGTTAAACTATGAAGCCTTTTGTCATCAAAAAATGGATGATAAATGGTCATTTAAATTAATGAATCTGAAAACTTTTCACGGACCCCACTTTGAGAATCACTGCTCCAGCACAGTGGTTCCCAAACTTTTTCTTGTCATTGAAAAATGACAGACACAAATTAGACCACACAAGTGTGTGTATTGTACCAAGAAACCCAAATGTGTGATGATTACTTCACAAAAAATCATCGAAAAGTCATTTGACATAATACAGACAGTGTATTAAGCTATTTTCTATTTAATATTGATAGCACATCAGGCTATATCAGAATAACACGGACTAGATTCTGGGAGCTGTGGGCCAAAGTAATATGCAAATTTTTCTCGAGTGTTTTTTCTTTCCCTTGCAGAATTTATTCCTAAGTCAGAATGTCATACAGTCTTCTTGGCAATGTCAAGCGTATTAGTCGGCGCATAAAGACATCGCTCTTGTTTTGAAATACTTACCTGCAGTGCTGACTGAGAGGTTATCTTCTTAAGCTGCTATCATTATTCCTCCATGAATAAAACCTGAGGTCATCACAAAAGGTGTTCGCTCTCAGAGAACCCAGATGGTAGAGGAAATAAAACTCATGCATCCTCTTTTACCGAGTTGTTCTATTATAATAAATGGGAGGCGATGCTCACTAATGTGGACTATGATGTGCTGTGGAAGTGAGATGAGCCAGGCGGCCGGTGAGGATGTGATGACAAAAAGTTGGTGTTTGTACATGTGAGCTTTAAACTCTGTATTGTGGAAATTGACATTAACACTAATGTAATTGTCTGGCTGGATGTACAGCATATGTCACAGCTCCATCAGAGGGATCTCATTTATAACTCAAATTGAAATCAGAGACTGTATAAAAAAACATGGACGGAGCTTTCGGGCCTGAAAAGTGAAGCCAATAGTTAAGTGCCTTAAACCTGCATTCTCTCACTGGCTCCAAAAAGAAGTCCAGTTGTATATAAGTCAATGAGAAAATGAGCCTACTTCTCACTTGTTTTATTACCTCAGTAAACATTTTTATGGTCTCAATCACTAGTTTCAAGTCTTCTTCAATACAGCATGATGTTCATTTTGTAAATTATGGTCATATTCAGGGGTTAAAGTGGGCCACAACGATTCAGGACTGCGTTCCGGCACCTTCGATTATTAAGTAAATTAATCTGATTGGCAATTTCGTGTTTCTCATTCATTGTTTCCTCATTCTGCAGCAGAGCACTGCGAGCAAGTGTCTGTGGTGAGTTCACATGTCTGTAAAAACAGTAGGGACAGTCGACTATTTGTTATCTAAACTGATAAAGTCAGTTGAACCGGTGAAGACGATGGCCTTGTCGGTTAACAGGCTCGCTGCTCGGCAGTGAACGACACACTAACGTGTTGATGGATTTGGTGTTTGTGTGTTTTTAGCTGAGCTAGACTGGAGAATATTTAAAACAAATCGCTGATGCTGTTTTGCTCTCCGTGAAGTTTGATGGAAGTGACTGTGTGTTTTATGTGGAGTGACTGCGTCAGACTCTGTTTAAAAAAATGCATTTTAAATGCTACATTGCTTGTCAGCAACCAGCCATATGGTAATTTATTGTACTAGTGATTAATTGGGCATGCAGATAACACACCAGTCATAATTAGAGGCTTTTAGCAATGCTAGCATGGCACTGTCTACATTAAAACAGATGGGAACTTGTTTTTGTGTGTTGTCCATGTTTTCAACTTAGAACGTTAACCCTTTCATAGTGTGTTTTCACTTCATCAGAGTTAATTGGAACATTTTGGTCACCTAAAAATGTCTATTTCAGCATTCACTAGCACCTTGCTAACCAAGCTAGCTACCTTGCACTAGCATTAGCTGGTAAGTTTGCCAATGTTCAACTGGCTCCGTGTCACTGCAGCAAACGGTGACAGCACCTGGAGGTCCGTGTTTACCCATCAGCAAAACTCTGCCGCATGACTTGCATCATGAAAATCGGCAACTTTCCCCCTTCTTTAGCGTTTATCTCATGGGTTTAGTTTAGCAGCGCCATTGAAATCATAGATGTTAGATGACACTGCCGTGTCCACGTCAACCTCCCCAGCTCTGTCTTCTTGTCCAAATATGGTCACTTCTGGCTCCAAAAAGTCAAGATGGTGACGGCCAAATGCCAAACTTGTGGCTTCAGAACAGTAGTCCACAAACCAATAAGTGTCGTCACTGCTGCTACGTCCATTGTTTTTTACAGTCTATAATTGCATAAAAACAACATATATAAAGCATCATCACAAGTACAAAGAACATCACAGCAGCTAGAACGTTCATCCCCACAAATACAAATTACTGAATTGTACTGTAGAAATGTAATTTCCAAATTGTGAATAGCGCTGCTGCATTCCCAGAGGGGGAAGTTAGTATCATCACAGGTCGAGATCAGACACATTAACACATCTGCATTCATATAATAATCCATTCCACATGTGTTGGATGATTGAAATCAATGTATTGAGGATTCACTCATGAATGCGGAGTAAAGCCACACAGTGATTTTTACCGGTTCTTTGAAGTGACCCACTATATAAGCTATAGTGCTTCCCAACCTTTTTCCTTAAGGGACCCCTTTTCTATCATTGAGTAAACTGACGACCCCTGACTAAATTACATATTTTATGGATGTTTCATATTATATTCAATGCATAACAATAACAGCACAGCACAGAACAACTGATAAACTGTACAATTAACACAAATAGTGAACGCAACAACTGCAGGAAATTTTTGTGTAAAAAGATTTGGATGAATTTTGAGCAGATTATTTCCTGTGAATATTGCACCAGAAACTTTTAATGCAATTTTCTGTATTTTTAATCTTAAATAAAAATCCAAACGTAACACTATTACAATATCAATAATCCCAAAAGTAACAATTTCATTTAGTTTTCTCCACATAAATGAATGAAATGCTGATATATAGTATATAATAGATAAAATGTATACAGCTATTTTTGTATTTATGTTTTATACAGTGTCATAGTGTGTACAGGTTATCCTTGCATTTTTTTTTTTTTTTTAATTTTCCTTATTGTACTTCTCAGTTTAAGTGTAAAAATCAGTTTAAGTGTATGCTATATTTAGAATATTTTCACCGTTTTCCTTTGCTGTCAGACAGCCCTGTTTAAGTTTACATGGTGGATACTGAAGCTGTTATCTATGATCTCATCAAAGCCACCAGACAGTAATTTTACCTCAGAGAAGACAGGAATTGTTGGTCTAAAATATTTTAAATATAGCATACACTTAAACTTATACTGATTTTTTAGGTGGGCCTTTCTTTAGGTGGCTAAAATACATTTAGCTGCTGACCCCATCCACAGCAGTATGTAGCATCCATGTCAGGACTGCTGCTTCTCCAAACTGGGGGCGTGCTGACCGCCATCTACTGTAGGTAACACACTGACTATGGAGAAGCACCTCATACAAACCCACTTCAAAAAATCTGAACTATCCCTTTAAAGTTTTCTAATAGCAACTAAACATTCATTACCAGAAACTAGCCAACCGATGCCTTTGCCTTCCTCCGTCTGTCATGTGACCGTGGCTTCGCAGGTGGTAGTGGAGACTGTCCCGTCACCTTGCTCAGCCAATCAGAGATGCGGGTGGTGATTCAGAGGTCTGCTTATGTGAGTTCAAAAAAGGATAAAGATAACTTTAAGAATAAAGGGAGTAAATGTTGAAGACTTGGAATAATACATGACGCCTGGAAAAGTCTGCCTTTTGCATAATGATGACCTTCACCTTTTGCAAAAATAATATCTCCTATAGCTCCTCTGAAGTGCAGACTGTGAACTTCAAGCATTAAGGAGCCACTGAGGAGTGGGGAACAAGAGAAAGAGAGAGCTGTAGAAGTTGAGGACTTGGAGACATAAAGTATTTCTACATCTGAATGCTGGCAGGATGCCCTATTGTCTGCTTTCATAAAAGAAGTTGCTGACAAAGAGGGAAATGTGTGAAAAGAGTCTGCTCCTCTTAGTAAACTGTACAGTATATTTTGGCTCCATGTTTTGATGCCACCTGTCTACTGCTGTAGGTGAAGTTGTAGCCTTCAAAGTGAGAAATATTCAAAGCTGGATTATTTTCACACCATATTTTTTGGAATAAGGACATCTTGCTCGCATCAAGTTTGAGGGAGAGGTTACAACAAGGCAGCACTGATCATGCTGGTGGCTGGCAAAAATATGATTTACCCCAAACAAATTATTTCCACATAGTGTAAAATGCTTTACTGTTTCCATCACAAATCTGTGGATGTGAAGTAGGACATCAATATGTGTCTAAATTCCCAGATGTCAGATATTCTGTGGCATACCTACACTTGTGAAATCAATTACCTCAGGTAACATTTGAAGGATGCTGAATACAGTACGCTTGTTATCAGGAGGCTGCAGTTTAATCAAATCAGAGCGCTTGAGTGTGAAACCAATCCCAAACTGAACATTATTTATCCTGGCATGACACAATGTCTGTGTTTGTGGCTAAACCCAGCGTAACCTCAGCTCTGAGCCAGGGAGGAGAGAGGCTGACGACATCTCATTCAAGTGGAATAACATCCTGCGTGTTGCTTCACTGCCGTCTGTGCTTTACAAAGTGTAGGTCACGCACAAACTGCCTCCAGTGGGCAGATTTTCTCCCTTTTACTCCACTTGCTGGTTCTGTGTTGACGTGCAACCTTGAACCAAGAGTCAAAGAGAAACAAAAACAACTAGACCTGCAAGCAGGTATGAACGGGGTCCAAGCCCCCTCGCAAGTTGCACCTTGCGACCCGTGGAGACGATGCAAGTCCTTCCTGCTGGACCCCAGAGTCTACGCAGTTTGCACTTTGAAAACAGCACAGAGATTTTTAATCATCATCACCTGCTTTCAACTGCCCTTCACCTGATGCTGCTACTTGTGTATTGACTTTTTCCCGCCAAATTTAGCCTCACTTTGGAACGTTATTTAGCCCCCTTACTGACAAGCTAACATGACATTCTTGGTACCATTGGATTCCTGAGATCTTCTGGTTTCAGCTGCTACCAATATATTGACTTTGCCTTTACAACTGAGGCCACTACAGCCTACTGTAGTAAGTTTAATTTGAATAGGTCTGATTGTTGCCAAGATGCGCAACACTTCTTGTCAAAAAGCGCCACCTAGTGTTCGATTGGCGCCAAATTTTGCACAGAGCCTCAGGATGCAATGGGAAACTATTGGACAAAGGTTCATTCTCATAAGCATAATTTATGCCAAGATATGCTCCACTTCCTGTTTTGCCTGCCGCCCACAGGATTTTGTTTCTGCATAACTTGCAAAGTTTTTGGACTATCCAAATTCTTTCGATAACTTTTTGTCAGAAGGGTTCACAGATTATTTGTGCAAAGGTTCATAAAGATTGGACTAACCGCTTAGGAGGAGGTCGAAAAAGTAGGTTTTGCATATTTCGTGATATAGTGAAAAAAAATTAGAGGCAGAAATGTCAGCAAATTCAGCTAAGTTCAGGGAAGGGCTAAGTTCAGGAATTTTGAATGTGGAATGTAGTATGTGGGAGTCACAAGCCAAAACGTGTTGTCCTTTTATATAGCGCCACCTGCTGGTGGACAGGTGTCTTTCTTGGTCTCAGAGGTACGTGCAGGGGTCTATACCACCCCTGAAAGTTTCACTTGCATAAATCATGTGGTGTATGCTGCAGTATCAGTTTTACCAGGTTGAGAACAGCACAGAGATGTTTAATCATCAGTGTTCCCTGCTTCATCACCTGATCCTGCTGTTTGTCCACTGGCTTTTTTCCGCCAAATTTAGCCTCACTTTGGAGCATTTTTTAGCCCCTTTCCCGGCAAGCGAGCATGACATGGTTGGTATCATTGGATTCCTGAGATTGCATAATATGTGTGCATATATATACATACCATATAGAACCAACATTGTAGTGTTTAGGTCAATTTATCTTGTTTTTATCGCTTGTGTTTGTATATATTTTTGCTTTAATTTTTATTCTCTATTTACTTGAACTTGTTTACTATTTACTTGTACTTTTATGTTGCACCCTGCTGAAGAAGAGCTGCTAAACAGATGATTTTCACTGTTTTAAGCACAATGGCAATAAATAAATATTCTATTCTATAAGAAACCATTACAATCCATTCAAGACCGAGGACAGAAAACATTTCATCCACTGATGTAATCCAAACCATTCTCACATAGCGTCTGTCCTTCTCTCCAGCTCTGTCCAGAATCTTTTCTTTCACTTTCAATTTCCATGAAAGCTGAGGATGACACCTCCCTCCTTCCTCTTCTCCCTCCATGGATACCTGTCTCTGGATTCATCAGGCTCCACCCATTAATAAATTAATAATTATACTGCCAGTCACAACTAGTTTCACCAGTATATTTCTGTGTCACATTATATGTACGCAGGACGGAAGCTGCTAAAATAAAAAATAAACAACATAATAAATAAATCAATAACTAAATATGCCATTAAATGTACCAAAAGTAATTTTAAAAATAAATACAGGCATCAATTGATAAATTGATATGATGCAAAGGGAAAATAATGCAAATAAATACATTCATAAATAAATACATGGGAAAATTAAATCGGGAATATCAATTTATGTCACATTTATGTCACATTGAGTCATTTATTCCATTTTTATTTTGGCAGCTTCCGTCCTCCATAATAGAAAGGCACACCTTTTAAATTCTTCACGTTATGTAGCCATAACTAGGATGTCATTTTATGAGAACATCGTGTGACTTCCCACAACACACAACAACTTTCACAAATAGGCATGGAAATCACAAACAAATATACTTTTATGAAGACAATATAATGATCGTAGAATCTGCAGAGGAAAATAAGAAATGACTTGAGCCTATGAGCATAACATATACTCTGCTGTTAGTTATTAGTTACAGTATGTCATTGGACAGTGGAAATAAGTCAGTAACATTTGACAACTTAACTTGCATGCATATGAATTTTATTGATCAACTTTTGACAGAAAATTGGTTGATACAGTTAAAACATTGTGTCTTCAGTGCGGATACACCGGTGGACCTTCAACCCACTTGAATGACGGAAAAGCCTCCCACACTGCTCACAGACGGAAGGCTTTTCTCCAGTGTGGATACGCTGGTGACTCTTCAACGCACTTGATCTACTGAAACTTGTCCCACACTGGTCACAGACGTAAGGCTTTTCTCCAGTGTGGATACGCTGGTGATTCTTCAAGGTATTCAAGTGTCTGAAACTCCCTCCGCACTGGTGACAGACGTAAGGCTTTTCTCCAGTGTGGACACGCTGGTGACTCTTCAGGGTTTTCAAGTGTCTGAAACTCTCTCCGCACAGGTCACAGACGTAAAGCTTTTCTCCAGTGTGGATACGCTGGTGACTCTTCAACGCACTTGGTCTACTGAAACTTGTCCCACACTGGTCACAGACGTAAAGCTTTTCTCCAGTGTGGAAACGCTGGTGACGCTTCAACACACTTGAGGAACTGAAACTCTTCCCACACTGGTCACAGGGGTGTGGTTTCTCTCCAGTGTGGGCAGGCTGATGTTGATCCAGCTGTTCGCCATTAATACTCTCCTCACTCTCATCGTGAGGCCGATCTGGGGTTTTGAAGATCTGTTTAAATGAAGCAAAAAGAAAATGGACAGAGGAAGAGACAGTCAGTCACAACCGTACAAGACAATATAAAATTTTAAATCCTAATTGCGAATCACATAGGAAGTAGTGTCCTGATACATGACAGGCTTACGTAAACATAATAAATATTGGAGAAAAAAAAGAAAAAAGTATATTTTCATTCCAGCTCAAAATTTTGGCTGTCATATTGGTAATCAGTCTGAAAAGTTCCATTTCTGTCTGGCTCATGATGTTATATTAAAGAGTTAGTATGCAGGTACCACTGACAAAAAAATACATACAAAATAAAAATAAATCACAAAATCTACACCACCTCAAATGACAAAAATGTAAGCAAATAATCAACAAAAGGCCAAATAATATCAGTTAGGTTGCATAATCAGGTATACTGTCATGATAGAATACTCACTGTATGCTATAATGACTTCCTGTTCACATTTTTGATTGCTTTTGCCAGATTTTGGCCAGGTTTCCCAGCAACCGATTCACACATTAC
>JAOVVB010211631.1:0-10703 GCA_028570985.1 Heterobranchus longifilis
GGCCATTGATAAGGCCAACTCATTAGTACCCCATTCACCGCCATCAAAGCCTCCTCTCAACGCCCATCAACACGGTCGCACCACACACTGAGCATCACACACTTCCTGCCTCCGCGCTGATGACAGGGGTTTGGTTTTGGTGCGACACTCGTTAAGTTTTATTATGAAGGAGTGAACAGCCATATGACAGACACTATAGCCAAGTACCTCAGAATTCAGACTAACGTGACATTTCTGTCAGTGTCTTTCTCATGAAAGCTCCTATACTCACTGCGTTACTTATATATGACACAAATAAGGGTGGGACAATAATGGATTGTAGCGCAGATGACGATAAAAATGCAATAAGTTGATCGTGGTGATTTTCCGTTATCAGGATAATTGTGATTGTCGTCACAAATTGAATGCAGTTTACTACAGTGTCCTATCTGTGGTGCAATAAAAATATTTGTTTAGAGAAAAAAGTTGTGATGTTTCGAGAAAAAAACAATTTTATGAGAAAAAAGTCGTAATGTTTTGAGAAAAAAGTTGCAATCTTTTGAGAAAAAAGTCGGAATGTTTCGAGAAAAAAACTCAGTTTTATGAGAAAAAAGTCGGAATGCTTCAAGAAAAAAGTCGCAATGTTTTGAGAAAAAGTTGTAATTTTTTGAGAAAAAAACTCGCAATTTTGTGAGAAAAAAGTCATAATGCTTTAAGAAAAAAGTCGTAATGTTTCAAGAAAAAAACAGTTTTATGAGAAAAAAGTCGTAATGTTTCAAGAAAAAAGTCGTAATGTTTTTGAGAAAAAAGTCGTAATATTTTGAGAAAAAAGTCATAATACTTTGAGAAAAAAGTCGTAACGTTTCAAGAAAAAAATGAACACTTCCACTTTCTACCTCCTCTTTTAATATCGTATATATCAAATGAGAAGATGGATTTTCTGTGAAATAAAATAAATTCTTCTTGATTTGAACTGTTAATTATGGGCTATTCACGATTATCCACATAATGGAAATTCACCACGATCAACGTATTGTGAGTGTTTTTTATTGCGATCCGTGATGAAATTGTCCCATCCCGAGCAGGAATATGCTGTTGTGTTATTAGAAATGAAGATGATGACGTCCATGAACAGCTGCCTTGTGTAATGCTGTCAGGTCTGATCATGAGCCTGTCTGCTGCAAGTCCTCGGTAAACAAACACTAACCCCCTGTAGTGGCAAAATCTGTGCAATCCCAAGAATTTCTTTATTTCCTTTCCTCATTTGAATGGACATAACAGCACTGTTTTTCAAATCTCCATATTTGAGAGGCTGCAGCATTTTCTGACATTTTTGCATGAAACATTTGACATACAATTGTGAGTTTTTTCCTGAAACATTCCAACTTATTTTCTGTCAAAACATTGACTTTTTCTCTCGAAACATTACGACTTTTTTTCTCTCGAAACATTACGACTTTTTTTCTCTCGAAACATTACGACTTTTTTCTCTCGAAACATTACGACTTTTTTCTCTCGAAACATTACATTTTTTCTCTCGAAACATTACAACTTTTTTTCTCTCGAAACATTACGACTTTTTTCTCTTGAAACATTCCGACTTTTTTCTCTCAAAACATTCCGACTTTTTTCTCTCAAACATTATGATTTTTTCTCTCAAAACATTACAACTTTTTTGTCTCTCAAAACATTACGACTTTTTTCTCATAAAATTGTGACTTTTGCCTCAAAACATGACGACTTTAAAGAAACAAATAATTGTATTGCGTCACAGATAGGACACAGTAAACTGCAGTCAATTCATTCACCAACTTATTGTGTTTTTATCGTGATTTACGATAAAAAAACGATTATTGTCCCATCCCTACTGAGCACTAGGAGAAACTTTACATATCTGTCGATTTAAATCAACTAATCGATTAGTCAACAAAATGTCGACAGAGTGTTAGTCGACTAAGAATTTCTTGAATGGAGGACAGCCCTGAGATAGAAGAGCACAGTTCCTCAAATACTTACTGAGACGTGTGTTTAATGTAGCGGTAAAAATGTGACCTTTGACATGAAAGACTCAAACTCCCTCTACCAGTTTTGCTGGCGCGGGCTGCATTTGGAGCTGGCAGGATTTAACGTGACGTGTGATGCATGTAAATTGATTAGTAACAGGAGGAGGGGGCTAGGTGGTCGAGATGGGAACAATCTCTTACTTAATGCAAAAAAAAAGAAAAAAAAAGAACTAGGGTTAGGGGACTCCCTGTTCAGGTTAATCAGGCCGATTAATGACATTTTGAGATAATCAGTATCGGCCGATTATCTCAGATCACAGGCCGATTAAAGTAAAAGAGTATTTTTTCTCAAAACATTACGTCTTTTTTTTCTCAAAACATTACAACAAATTTTCTGGAAAAATTCATTTTTTTTTTTTCTGGAAACATTATGACTTTTTTCTTGAAACATTGAGACTTTTTCTCTAAACATTGCAACTTTTTTTTTTGAAGCATTGTGACTTTTTTTCTCATAAAATTGTGAGGTATTTTCTCAAAACATTACGACTTTTTTCTTGAAACACTACGACTTTTTCTCGAAACATTATGACTTTTTTTCCTCAAATCATGATGACTTTTTTCTCGAAAAAATTGCGACCTTTCTCTCGAAACATAACGCCTTTTTTCTCAAAACAAAACGGCCGCCCTGCTCTCCAAATATCGGTATCTGCATCGGCCATTGAAAAACACGTATCGGTCGACCACTTTTTCGGGAGAAGTACTAAAGAGACAGGCGCTAAAACAGAGCTTTTCAGACAGGTATATTCAGATAGACAGTATGAGAAAAATAATGTGTTTTAAAGCATGTAAACATGTTCTAGTAGAAACCCAAAATACAATAAATCGGCACTATAAATCGGCCGCCCTGCTCTCTAAATATCGGTATCGGCATCGGCTATTGAAAAACACATATCTGTCGACCACTAGTTTTAATCTCCATATGAGTTGTTGAACAATGAGTGATCTGTCGGGATCATGTGGGAAGTGGCGCACACACACACACACACACACACACACACACACACACACGTCCGTAACCAATGCTGTAATATGTTATCGGCTGCTCTGGAAGCGCAGAATGCTGCCAGACTCGATCTGCAGCTCTGCCGGCGACTTTTCGACAGAATAGTTTGGTGCAGGAGGAGGAAGACGCAGCAGTAGCCTCTCGTCAGCCAGGATCTGTTTCCTCATAGAGCTGCCTGTGGATTCCCCCGCAGGTCTTTCAGTTGGCGTGTGCGTGCGTGTGTGTGTGTGTACGTGTGTGTACGTGTGTGTGTACGTGTGGGTCCGTGCTTCTTGCTTCACTGTCTTTTGAGTGAACTTACTACTTCCTCACTGAGCTGAGTGGTTCACATATTTTCTCAACATGCGAACACACACACACACACACACACACACACACCGAGACAGAACATACAAAGTATATGTTTCTAAAAGTGTATGTTCTAAACTATATATATGTTTTCTACCTCATCAAAGAGTACATTTACACTCGTTGTACTCGCAGTAACTACACACTACACGGGACGATATGAAAATTTCATGTCACGATTATCCTGCCCAAAATAATTGCGATTCACGATATTATACCAATAATCAACAAAATATGCTTAAAACTCTTAAAACGGCACTAAAACACACTGGAATCACTTTACCTTATTTTGCTTTGTTGTGACTTTATTTCTCGAAACATTTTGACTTTTTCCTCATAAAATTATGTCTTTTTCTGTAAATATTACGACTTTTGTCTCATAAAGTTGTGAGTTTTTTCTCAAAACATTCCGCCTTTTTGCTCAGAAAAATCCGACTTTTTTCTCGAAACATTACGACTTTTTCCTCAAAACATTACAACTTTTTTTTAAGAAACAAATAATTGTTTTGCATCCCAGATAGGACACTGTAGAAAACTGCAGTCAATTTGTGAGGATATTCACAATTATCCCGATAATGGAAATTCACCACGGTCAACTTATTGTGAATGTTTTTTTATCGCGATCCACGATAACATCGATTATTGTCCAATCCCTCGTGATGGCTACACAATGAACTGGAGGCACTATATTTCAAAGAATCCAGGTTATGCATTTGCTCGTTCTGTAAATTATCTTGGATTATTCAGGTGACCATTGCAAAGCACTATGTTTAATTCAACTAAACTGCTTAGGCCTCTGGTTACAGATGAAGGCACATGCAATAAATTAGGCCACAGCTGAGCTTTCCAAGAGTATAAAGTAGTTAATCTTTGACAATAATTGACAGCATGGGGTCTGTTTACTTGCTCTTTTCCCATTAATTAGTCCAGCTTACTGTATGATGGCATTTTTGTTGAATTACAATCACCACTAAGCTTATATTGCAAAATAATGTTTTCATCTATTTGTCTGACCTTCTTCGAGTATCCTCATCCTGGTGTGAGTATGTTTGGATCATTTAGTGAAGTTACATTGAAATTCTTTGATCTTATCAATGTAATACCATCGGTTAGAATCCCTCTTATTTTGGTTTATCTGTAAATGTATAAAAAGATAAGGAGATTAAATTTTCTGAATATATATATATATTAATTTAATCATTTATTTTGCATGTCAGGAGTCAGGACAAGATGTTCTAAGTGCTGCAAAGTGATGACAAAAAGCAGATGAAAGGATTAGGATTGCAAAGTCAGCGCCATAGAAATCATGTTGTTCCCCATCAATGGAGCAGTCCTTCTGTGAGCCATCAGCAAAAATACCATCTTTTATCCTGTAACACCTAACTGGGCCTGTATCTTTTTAAAAATGTTGTGACATAGCTAAGAGATGTACTATTTCCTAGATTCATGAAAACCAAATAATCTGTTTGTGTGATGTGGTATGAAGTGGATGACCAAACAAATAATTGGATGAATTAAAGAAGACAGATCATAGTCTCTGGTGGCAGACTGTCCCGGCACAGAAGACAGTTTGGGGGACGGTTAGTGTGTCTTTTGGTCATTTGATTTTCCTTTCAGAGACGGGTATTAAAAAACAGAAAAACAAGTGGTTATTTGATTTTCATTTTAAAATACAAAAATTCTAATTCAAATACAAGGCGTCTTTCTTTTTCATGGTCAAAAAGGGATGAGCAAAATTTAACTTAGATTTTAATTTTCTATTTCGCATAACCAAAAAAAAAAAGAAATCACCCATTTTTTTTCATATTCTGAGACCAGATGTGAAAGCAGAGGCACAAATAGGAGAAAAAACAAAATGTCCAATAGCCTAACTATGAAAAGCTGCTCCTGTGGAAAGGCTATCATATATTGATTTACCTATATGAAAACTGTATGTCCCACTCTAAAATCCGATTTAGTAGCTACTGAACACATCTGGTCTCAGAATATGAAATATTTTTTTCATTTCTGGTGATTTTATATACTAAATTGAAAAACTAATACATGAAAAAGAAAAAATGCCTCATATTTGAATTAAATGAAAGGAATTTATGAATTTATGAAAGGAAAATGGAATGACCAAAAGATGCACTGACCGGGGACCTACATGAGCACTGTGACTTGTCACAGAGCAGCTCTGAAGGCCTCCTTTGATTGCAGTCCTTTCTATGAGTTATGTTATAAATGTGTGTGTGGTCCACACAGATTGTGGGAGACAAACACTTCTTCTGAGTCTCCTCAGGCACTTGACAGAGTCAGCCATACATTTCTTTTTCACACCATCCATGCTTGTTGCTAGGAGACTGGTTGATCTTTTTTTTTTTTTTTTTTTTTTTTACCCAGCTCACTTCCTTTTCTCTTCCTGCAAATTATACTATGTTCCTTCCCTGCAATATTAATAAGTGACATTTTAATTATATCCATGAATTGATAGGTTTGTATAAAGATAGCATAACAGTAGCTCTCACAGCCTTAAAACAAAAGGCGATGGTTTATCATTTTTCTGTCGGGTCCTGGAAAACCTAGAAAATTGAGACATGTACCAGAATAGACGTTTTCATTATTGATCTCAGTTGTGGTGTTGATGCTGCATTAATACACTTCAGATATTGTTCACTCAAATCTCCTCCTGTACATTTGTTTGCATCTAAATGAGAATTTGGCCATTACCTTGCATGTCAGTTGGAACTATGTTGCAATTTATAGCAAACAGTAAGTCACAGTGAGTCAGCGTCCAAGTTTTCATCATGTTCATCTCTCAAAGTATTGACGTTAACAAAAGCATTATGTCACAAAGCCGGATGTGAGTAACTCCAGTTCTATGTAGGGGTGTAAAATCACAAGTTTTATCACAATACATTATTATATCGACTCCTTGGACAACGATACGAAGTTTGCTGGTATCACAAAGTCTGCCGCGATATGATTTCATTTTGATTCAATTCAGGGACCTGCGATCGATATGAGAAGATATATGCCCATTCAACACAATCAGTTACATTTACAATCAACTCACAAAATGCAACTAAAAGATGATTTGACAATTTTATTACCAGCTCTTCCAGACCTCTAAATGAAAAACAAACTATTCTTTTGAATAAAAAGAATAAATAAAGTGGGAATTTCAAAATAAAGGCACATTTTAAAGATGATGGCGATATTTTCACGTTGCATTGATGATATTGGATCATCATTGAATTGATATATCGATCCAGATCGATGTATCGTTACCCCCCTATTTCTATGAGCAAGTGCCTCGTCCATTAATGGTCTTTGCTAATAGACTTCAGATGTACAATATGTGTCTCCTCATTTGATATATGTTCCAACTGAGGGACTGTAGGACTATCTGTGAGCATTAACAATTGATTATATCATCGCTGGAATATGTTTTGCCTTGCCTTTCCTACATTATACCCACTACTTCCACTCAGTGTTTCCACTCAGCACAGTGTATGAGAAGGACTTTCCTATAGCACTCCTAAAAGCTGTTACCCCTCTAAAGCACACAGAGAACTTTAAAGTTATTTTCCCCTTGTCTCCATGTCTCTTTCTCCCTCACTCTCTCACTCTCTCAAATGCATACCGTGTTCAAGTAAAGTGGTTTGATAAAATAACTGTCATTTCTAAAAGGCGGTAGTTTCTAACCATGAGCGACTGCATGGTCAGGAAACATCAACAGTGTGGTCAGTCTGACTGAACAGTTGGCTGAGGTTAAATCCTCAGTGAATGTTTCCACCACATGCGTTCTTTCAGGCTGAGGCTGTGTGCACAGCTCTTTTGCAGTTTGGCTTGGCTATTTACATGATTTGATCAATTTATTATTTGAAGGTTGGGATGATCGAGTTAACGCATATTTAAACTGATTTTGATACGCCTGGGGAATTCCTGTGCTATCAATTTCAAATGAGCGTGTTTTGCATTATTTGGTGAAATTCTATTGATGATAATGTGCATAAAATATTTTTCAAGGTCAGTGATGATGCTACTATAAAAAAACAATTTATTGGCTGGACATCGGTATCGGCCATTGTTGTCTTGTTGACTGCAATCGGCAAATAAGATGACATTCACCAATGGCAGTGGCTGATGTTTAGCCTATCTGTTGTGTATTTTGCGCTGGCTAAATGTTGTGTTAAAAGGTTAAAAACATAATCGTTTTCATGTGAAAGTGGATTATATTAAAAGTTGTTTGTATGGTTGAATTTGTGCTCATTCAAAGATAGTGTAATGAAATGGTGAATGACTTTAAACAGTTGAGCTATTTTTTTTAATAATGAAGATGTCTTTGTTTCTCTGGCAAAAAGGGGAAATAAATAACAATAAAAAACAGTATCGGTATCGGCCCAGAATTTCACAATTGGTGCGTCCCTAGATGCTACAGTAGAATGTGATGGTCATGTGCCATTTTTAAAGCCTCTTGTTGAACAGTAGTTTGTCTCCATAGTAGTCCTGTAGTTTTAATATTTGTCTGAATAGTGATTGTAAGCTTTGTTACAGCATTTATTCTAGTGTTTTGCATACCATTATAGGGAGGTATCAGAAATGACTAATTCAATCTCATGGTGTGACTATTCATGATGACCAACCTGCTCACCAGCAGCCATCTGTGTGTTGGAAAATATGGGTCTAGGCAGGATTTACCTCATATCATGCAGAGTTAATTACTGACGCTATGTGAGATGCAGGGTATGACTAACTCCTCACTGACATCTACCCTGATATTTTTCCAACGAGACCACAATCTGTTGAAAACCTACATGCATGTGCATTTTATAAATCTGGGGAAAGTAAAACTAAGACAGGAGTTGGTTTATGAAGAATATATTTTTGAACACTCATCCTTAACATCTCCACTGATGTGCGGTAGCATACTGTGAGACGGCTCCTCCCCACAGGCAGCCATCTGGACGAGTAGAGAAGAATGGAGGTATGCAGAGACAGGAACATCTGGTCTTTTCTGAGTTTGCACTGACAGGAAATGGGTTGTATGGGAGATTTACACCCAGCCAGCCCCAGATATGGACCTATACTTTTGTTTTTATAGGCTTGAAAAATGGTCAGTTATTACGTGCCTCTGGCTGGATTATTTGTTTGTCATGCTTAATGATAGCCTGTCATATCTGCGATGGAGTCAGACCGGTGAATCAGATTGTTTCGTAATGGATGCACAAATCGGAGCAGCATCTGTTGATGCTACCTAGCCTTTAGTATTCTTAGCTTACTAATATGTGCTTCATGGATAATGGATTTCTGTGTACATTAAAGTGTATCATTATAGATGGCATCAAGCTTAGCTGTAGTTTTTATGCTTTTTATGACGGTTAATCTCTAAACTCACTGTAGTGGCTGTTAATTGTAAATGGTGTGTGTACAATGTGGGACTATCCAGATAGATATTGCATAATCACCAACGTTGATTCATCATTGCAGTTGATATTTTCCATTGCACTCATTTGTAAACCCCCCAAATACTGTAAAAAATGAGAACAAGACACTGAGCTGGAAGCCAGACCAATCCACATTAAGTAGTAGGGAGCAGTGTTTTATTTTGAAAACAATAGTTTGTGGCTGGATAAAAGTAGATCCATCTCCCTACAAATGTATTGGGTTGTACATACATTGCTTGCATCTCTAACCCAACAAAACACCAGTGTGCTTTGCCAAGCCATGAGTGAAGTGAAATGTGTCAATGCATTAGATTTTTCCTGGTTAGCCTCTTAGTTCCAACATCACCATGCCACCACGACACTTTGATGTGAACAAGTGGTGTTTTAAAGTGTCAGCGTTACTTCACTCAGTTTAATCATGCATACGCGCTATTTTTGTAAAAGCTTTTCGAGAACTTGATTTCCAGCTGGCTTGGCATCCTGTGGTCTCCGCTGAATGAAAGGAGGTATAGATGGAACCACTTGTTAGTAGATGAATTAAAAAAAAAATCCTTTGCTTGACATTTGGCAAGCACTTGTTATCAACAACTCTAAACCCAGCAGATTTCAGTATGGGACATGGGAGTATTTGGTAAATACAGCTCTGTAGTTCATGCATGCTTTTCATCTGTTGAATATATTGTCATTTTTAAGATGGCCTAGAAATTATGATCTGGGGAATCAACTGTCTTATGTCTTTATGTATATTCCTCTATAGCATATCTTTAATTGCCTTGTGTGTCTGGTGTATTTCCTAAAATATTGGGGTTAAGATGATCCATACATGAATTGATCATTGAAAAAAACAGTATAATGGTCAGACATCTTTTTGGTATACATTTTATTTAGTGTTTCAGATTGACATTTAAGGCATAGAATGGAAAAGTGTCATACCTTTATACCATAATGTAGTCAGGGGGGACTGCTGTGCACTGCAGTACAGCCTAGGCATAATAAATGTATATACATTAAAGGAGAGAGTAGGAAAATAGCCCCAGCCATTTGAGCCATTCTCATGCAAATGTGGTCGCAAATGGTTTTAAATGCAGGCACACATTTGCCTGACTGCTTGTTCAGTGCTTGTACACTGATAAAATGTGCACGCCTTGTCTTGTCCTGTCTACTGAAACCCAGGCCAATGCATGACAACCAGGCAACACAGAAATACACACTCCTCCGCACACTCTCACATGCACACATATAATATTGACACTGAAGGAATTCCAAGCAGCTCCTTAATCCAAGCAAGTGCTGACTGAGGCTTAGATTGGATGGAGGGAGAGATGTTGAGATGTGCAGGTGAGAGGGCAAGGAGTTTAAAGATGGGTGGGGAGAAGGGAAGAGAGGGGAGTTGAGATCAAAGTGTGGGATTTTTCCTGAAAGTACTTGTGCTTTCCAGGTATGCCATCGTTGAAAAGAGGTGCCTTTTCTGTCCCGTCATCTGCTACTGCACTGAGACAGTTTCAGGAAACTTGGGCCCGGTATTGGCTGTGCTCCTAAAGTCAGGATTTTATCATGAGATGTCATTGTAGCAGTAGGCTTTGGAGGTGAAAACGTACAAACTAATTCACTGGTGGAAGGACAATGTTTGGGGGTCTAATAGAAATTAAATGTGAGTCTCACACATTTACTTTCACTTCATATCACACGTTACGTTTTGATCCCACATTCAAACCAGCAGTGTTACTTGTGATTAGTGAGCCATAACTTTTCCATAAGCACATTTCAATTGTAAAAGATATAAGCCAACTTAAATCTCAAATCAAATTCAATATTTCATCAGCGCGATCTCACCATCACATGCCCGTCCCCCGGAGTGCAGAGCAGAGGGTCGGACTGTGA
>JAOVVB010211642.1:0-10703 GCA_028570985.1 Heterobranchus longifilis
CTCACTCTAAATACTTTGTCACATTACTTCTGTCTTTTTGGCGTCATAACACGGCAGGGAGACGCCTAACAATAAAACGTCAATATGGGTCGTAATTACTCTGACCACGAGGAGCGCTGTTTCAGTAAACTCTCATACAGAGTAGGAAAAAACGTCAACTGCTGTCGTTTCCCTCTGGAGGACAGGCTGTATAAAAGAGAGGATTATTTGAGCACTGATAATAGATGCTTTACAAAGTATTTAATAACCATTAACAAGGTGGTATAATCACCTGTTGCAACTTTATAATAGGCATCCCAATAATGTTTGACGGTTTACAAAGGATTTCTTATGGGTTTATAAATCATTTGGTAATCATTAACAAATACTTCATATAATATATAAAATGTTATGGTGTGTGCAAACTTTAGCATTACTAATAATAAGTAAACATTAATAATTAAAATTGTATTGTTAACAGTAAAAATAACTATTACCTTAAGTTTAATTAACTATCAATTTACCATTTATTAATGATGGTTATTATAACATGTTACCCACTGGTGTTAATGTAAATGTTACACAGCATTTTAATGATTTTTATGTAGAATAATTACACACAGTATCTAATTACACACAGTGGTTAAGAGGGACGATAGGGGGTTAGACAAGGGTTATGTGTTTTTAGTTAATTGGTTTAAAATCTTTGTTAAGGTGCAGTTTTTCCACAAGGTGTAAGGATGACAAAGAATAAATAGCAAGTCTGCCATTACCCTTCGCTTTGACACTTATTTGAATTCCACTTGAAGCTGCATTGTGGTCATCAAAATTAATAGCCAATAGAAAGTCCAATTAAAACGCATGTACACATGTGGGTAACTTGATCCTTGTCACCCTTGTCTTCTGGCACTGCACCTCTCATGGGGAAAGGTTATTTAGTAGTTATTTCAAGGATTAATTAATTAATTAATTAATTTTTACCTTTATCGAGTAGCCACTCGTCAACTACCCGACCAAGTCTGTATGGGATTCTTTGTCTAGCAATAGCCAGTCGTTCATTATCATAGTGTCCTTCAAAGAATTTGGAGAGACAGATTAAAGGTTAAAGTCTGCAAGCTGAAAGATCACATGGTTAGAAACAGTGTTATAATGGCTAACAGGTTTAACAAGTTATCAATTTTAACCCAGCCGTGAGTTAAAAGAAACTTGTGCTTTACTTAGTGTTATCTAGTTATTACGAGTAACAGCGTTAATGCTAATTAGAGTAATGTTTAGGCTATTTATAATGTGCTACCCTAGTTAGAGTTATTTAGCTATTTATTTAAGCAAAGCATGATCTTAAGTAAATACCAATTACAGTCAAATGTAAAATTATTTTATGTACTGTATAAAAAAAAGAGGTTAATTCAGGTAAACATAAGAAAGCATTAAGAAAATCAGCCACTTCAACAAAGACAATCATGTAGACAGTGATACACATTATGTAGTTACAGCAGATATTTAGAGCCAACGTTTCGCCCCACTTCTGTTCCGCAATGTAGTTTTATAATATACTGCGTGATATACAGTGTGTTTTACTGCACCTCCCATGATATATTGACAGCATGTCTATATCAAACACTCATGGGAGCTGTCAAAAATCTTTTTTTTTTTTTTTTAAATCAGACTTTATTAACAAGTCCGCAGTAGATACAAATTTTGCTCTAACACCAATAGCTCATTTCAGTTTTTGGAAAGATCCATGATTTTTTTAAAAAAATGCAAAACTACATTGTGGAATCAGGGCTAATAGGAAAGCTGCTCTCAAGTGGGGCAGGACTTCAGCTCTCTATTTCACACATGCAAACACAGAAGATTAATTAATCCAATGAAAACTACAACAGGAAATATACTGTTTGTTACAAACTTTAACAGTATGAATTAGTGCCATAAATGTATTGATCTAGCACTGTCAATCATCAGCCACACGGTTCTGACCTTACTAGTAAATTCTTGTTGACATTATTTATGAATTACTACATGTGTCGAGTGCCTTGTTCCATGTAGAGTTTATTAAGAACAGGCTGAAAACTGAAAACATGCTTAACCCACATACTATGAATAACAATGAATAAAGGAATAAATAACAGTTTAAATTGAACCATGTCGTTGGACAATGAATGGATAAAAAGGATTAGGATTAGGCAACACGGAAAAGCAGCCAGGCACAGTACATGACAGTGCATGACAATTAAAGTGCAGCTTACATAGACTATGTTTTCACTGTAAGCTTTAATATACAGCATGTTTTCAAATAAGTGATGCATTCCTTGAGCCTTTGTGTTTTTGCCTCACACAAAATGTTAGGAGATGTAGTATAGAGGGTTCCCCACACAAATTCAAATTCAAGGACTTTTCAAGGACTTTCCAGGCCCAGTTCCCTAAAATTCAAGGACCCAACACAGCATAGTTTGAGACACTGTTACAACACTGAGAATTTATATAATGAGAACTAGCAGTGGCACGTGAAACAATGATTCAACTGTGGGAGACACACATGCAAACAGCGGAATGTAGCCTATTTATGCTAAGTATGTCTACTTTCAAAAACTTTCAAGGCCTTGATTTTTTTCCTTCAAATTCACAAACTTTCAAGGATCGGGAACCATATGTATATTAAATGTATGACGTCCATTTAAAGGCACAGATCAGTTATGTTTCCTGATACTCTTAACTGTCACCTATGTGATGTACACTCCCTTTACAGCAAAAGTATCCTTGTTAATGATTGCTGCTATGCGTGTCAGTCAGTTACTAGGGGTGCAAATCACAAGTTTCATCACAATATGATATTGCATCTATTCTTTGGCCAACAGTACTATATTTGCTGATATCACAAAGTCTGCCACAATAGGATTTCGATTCAATTCAATTCAGGAGCCGGCGATTGATATGAGACAATGTGTGCCCATTTAACACGGTCAGTTACATTTGTATCAACTCACAAAAAGCAACTAAAATATGATTTGACAATTTTATTACTGAGCTCTTCCACTCATTTCAATGAAAAACCAAGTGTTCTTTTTAATAAAAAGAATAAATATGAAGTGGGGATTTCAAAATAAAGCGCATCTTAAAGACGATGATATGTATCACTTATATATGTTTTCACTTTGCATCGATGGTAGTCTGGCTCATGGCGATATCAGCCAGATTATAGCCTGACCTGGCTGTCGTGGGGTCTCCACTGCGTCGATCGATTTTTTATCTTGTGTAGTGTGTCACAGTAAATGACAATAGATGTCGTGTCTGGGACCTGTGTCCTCACAAGAAGACTAGCATGTTTAATTTTTTCCTCACGACATGTTCCCTCTCGACAAGTATTTTGCAGAAGCACAGTCGCTGTATCCGGAAATGCAAACAAGCCAGAGAGTTTTTTTTCCCAAGAGTGAAAACGCACTGGATTCAGTCTGGCTACACGAGACTACATCGATGGTATTGGATCGCTGATCACTGAATCGATATATTGATCCAGATCGATGTATCGTTACACCCCTTTCATCTACCATTAAAATGTTTTTTAAAAACCCACTGATTACTGAGAGGGAGCTGACATAGTATGTATACACTACACACATGGCCATCACCATTCCACAATTTTTGATTTATGTACAACTGTGGCATGTGCGTGTTTGCTTTGAGCACCAGCTGGAGGCAGAGAGGGGACGGTTTCCTTCTGCTGTGCCAGCTGGTGCACCTGTTCTAAATAAGGTTAATTGGTGGTTTGCATATGACGTCACGCCACTGCGTTGCTATGGTGCAAACTGCAGATAGAGGGCAGGTATTTGCTGTTGATCAAAATGCCTATGGTTTGCATCGTTTACGGTTGCTCAAATCAATCAAACCGAGAAACCACTAAGAGCTTTTATCAGCTTTTATCACAGGGAAAATTGACCGAAAAACGCAGGAAAAGTGGATTACAAACTTTCATCTGCAGTCGGGAGGAGCGGAGCCTGATAAAGCCTGTGTGTGCAGCGACCGCTTCGTCAAAGTTAACGTAAAGGCTCCAGCTAAATGTGTCGGCTTTTCACAGTTTAAAAGCCGTGGGCACTGAAAACATGGTCGGAGTGTATTTCACGTGCCATTCGAATGACGTCACTGCAAACCACCTGCTGGTTGATTCAGAGCAGGTTAAAGCAGAGGCAGTCGTGATCACATTATGTATGTGTTGTTGTTTTTTTGGTCTTAGGATATGATGAAGTCGACACTGGTAACAAACGTTTGAGTCGTTACCAGGGAACAAATGAGGAACTAACTGCTAGTAAACCATTAGTTAACGGGCAGTTCTTGAGTAACTCCTAATCAAATTTTATAGGTAATACTGAATTGAGAAATTACTCTTAGATATTATATTAATTAGGAATGCACCGATTGTGAAATTCTGGGCAGATATACGATACAATGTTTAAAATAACAATTTGACCGATAACCGATGCAGATGTTTTTAATGTTGTTGTTTATTTTGTTGTTATTTATTACCCCCTTTTTGTGAGGGAAACAAAGAAATCTTCATTCTAAAAAAATAACTGAACTGTTTTAAAGTTATTTAACATCTCATTACACTATCTTTTGAATGAGCACAAATTCAATCATACAAACAACTTTTAATATAACCCTCTTATACATGCAACATATTATTTATTTGGAAAAATAACTGCTTCAAAAGTTGTTTTTAACATTTTAACGCAACATTTAGCCAGCGCAAAATTGATGCAACACAACAGATAAATATCGGCCACTGTCATTGGTGAAGGTCATCTTATTTGCCGATATGCCGACTGCAGTCAACAAGGCCAATATCGGCCCATAACGATGTTCGGCCACCTATTAGTTTCTATTTTTGAGTCTATTCAAGTAAAGTGGTGCATCATACGGTGTTGTTACAGATTACTGAAACATACTTCATGAATAGACACAAAAATAGGTGAGTAATAATCAGGGTTGGGTAGGTTAATTTTGAAATGTAATAGGGTAGAGATTACTAGTTACCCTGTTAAAACTGGTGTCAGGAAATATGCCAAAAGATGCAAAGCAACAGAATAAATGTTATTCTACATCATATAAGCTTTTTACCAAAAACAATATTTTCAGATGTAATCACCAACATTTTTGATTAATTGTAATTTAATTACATATTTTTTTCTCAGTAACATTTATTTTGTAATTTGATTACAGTAATTTAGTTACATGTAACTAGTTACTCCCCAATACCAATAATGAAGTATTGATTTGTTATTTGTTAGGTGCCGTTATTCAGAAGTAATCAAGAACTATGCATTAAGTAAAGGATCATTATAAGGATTCACACACACCCATGAACAATTAATTACATAGTAGTTAATTTACATAATATCTAACAGTCGTTTCTCAATTAACTAATCATTAGCTACTCAACAAAATTTGATTAGGGGTTACTCAAGAACTGCCCGTTATCTAATGGTTTGTAGTTCTGCATTTGTTTCTCATTTGTTGCCTGGTAACTACTCAAAATGTTGAGTCTTATTGTTACCAGTGTCATCATGTTCTTAGCAAGCTATTGTAAAGTGTTACAAGTGTGACACATTTATCCTCAGGCGGGGTAATTTATTATTATGTATATATTTCTGTCTATGTACAGTATTTATGTGATATCATCTGGCAGTCACTGAGACATCAATCATAACACAGCACTGAAATGTAAAACACATGAATGACTTGGTCATGATATACAGCATAAATTCAGCCAAATCCATCAATGTGTTTATGTAAATCAGACATCATGGAGAGGTCACCTTGTTAGTGTTGACTGTGTGGACAGATGAATGTAAATGTAGGCACCTTCACTACAAAACTCTTAATGTCAACAAGAATTTATCAGCTGAATTAATAGCAACATATTCACCCTGGTTAGTCAACATTGTGTCTTTAGACTGGACCAGAGGTTGGTAGATTAACAACAAATGTTAGACTTCTATAGTACTTGAACCACATAGGTTTTACATCTTTTGGAAATGTCTAGAAAATGCAGCTTGGGCGACATATGCATATCCTTAATATACACATGGAAAAAAACAATTTTAGAGGGAAGATGCTGCTTTAATTTACTGTAAATTAAGATCTTCTTCTCGTCTGCTACATCATTCCCCACCTGTCTGCCAAACTATGGCAGCAAAAAGAACAGCGGCTGATGAAAATTCTTTCATTGCTAGATATACTTAGCAAGGCAGCTTGAGGCAAATGCATCAATTTCAGATTATTATATTGTTTATGCAATATGACATGTCCAGTTGTATGTGTGTGGCAATCTAATAGATAGCTTACAGGGCGATGAAATAACTAGACGGGAAAGCTGAATTAAAATGAGCCACAGGATAAATTGCCAATCAGTTTTTTTTTGCAAACAGTACATTTCACAAGTGCTCATTCGAGGATTTATATTTGATAGGCAGACATGCAATCCTCTCTCGCTAATCCAGATGCCCCATGCCATCTCTCTACACATCATATAAGCACATAGTTTGTCCCAGCAGTCTTACCTGGTGGATAACGCTCAATGACTGGATGGTTGTCCACCTGGAGAGTGGCATTGCCACCGCTGCGCGTGAAGCGTACTACGTGGTACTTGTCGTCATTTACCATGACAGCAGGCTCATCGATGGTGATGTCATCTGTCCCCACATTGAAGATGACACCAATTTTTCCTTGATCCTGCAGGTGAAGAACAAAGAATGAATGTGGCACATTAAACAAAATGACAAACTTTGTGAGTTGAAAATATTTCATATTCACTCAAAATGTGCAGACTACAGTTTCCAGGGTTGTCGAGCCAGAAACCTTGTTTAACTCTCTGAGACCTGCGGGACATCTCGGTCGACATTACTGTCTTTCAGAGCCTGTAGCAGGCTCCATTTTAAAACTACAGTATAAATGTCTTATATTTGAATATTTCTGCATACTGGGGTCCCTAAACAGTCTTAGAATTACATAAATATGGTATCACTGGAAAGCTGAGACTCTTGTGGATTCAGCGAGCCCATTTGTATTCATGTGTGATGATGTTAGTCTCCATAGTAACCATTTCATTGTAGTGCGAGGGGGTGGGTTCTGAGCAATTTCCAGAACAGAAATCCTCGCCATCCAATCGCCAAAAAATGCAATTCTTGCAGAAATTTCCAAATCTCCAAATATCAAAAGTATCAAATCACAGCATGGATTTTCTATGGGGTTCCTCGAGTTGTCTTAACGTGGTATTTTGGAGGGATTTTTGACCATTTTCTTTTTTTATCAATTCTCGAGTGGTTAAAAATGGTTAAATGTTGCATCAAATCTGTGTAACAAATGACATCAACCCAAAAAATGCTGGAACAACTTCTGAGACATAATAGAGCATGGAAATCCCCATACTTCCTTTTTCATGTTCTAAGCCCTTATACACTCAAAACGTTCAACATTTGAATGCGCGCCTAACCAAAACACAATGTTTATTACAGAATTATGACTAGAAAAACCTGACACGCCATACTGACATCTCATAGAAATCTTCAGATTCTCAGCTTTCAGACGATGTACATCACTTCTATGTGACATCTACTGTTAAACTGCTATCTCCTCCTAAAGATCCTCTGCCCCCCTCTGAATTAGACAAAAATGGGTCGATGTGGGTCTGAGAGGGTTAAGCGGTATTAAAGCGTATCTTTTGTGACACAGACAGTATGTTTAGTTCTTTCTTTAGGGTTCAGCATCATTCCCCCTCAGCAGACAGCTCAGGTTTCCTGATGTGGATCACTCTTGACAGAATCCTCCCGCTTCTCTTTTGGTTGACCAACTTCTCTCCCTGTCAGCCTCTCCCTGCTCCTGCCAACCCTCCTCAAAGATCAAAGCTGCTTCTCCAGCCAGCCTTTGGGTGGCACTAATAAGAAACATTGGAAACAAACTGTGTGGGGGTCTCTGTGCCTGTCTCGCCTTTGTACATTCGCTTCCCTTGCAGTCTCTCTAAATGCAACACAAGGTCAAAGAGCTAATGTGTGGAGACATAGTGAGAAACGGCACACAAATCTGCAGGAGTACACAGAGGAGCACAACATTACACTTCAACTCTGCTGACTACAAACTCCCCAGGTTTGTATGCATGCATGCACGCGCGAGCACGGCACGCACACATACACGCACGCGGAATAACATTAATTAACCATTTTCTTTTCTTTTTTCAACCGTAGATGTCACATAGAAGTGGTGCACATCATCTGAAAGCTGAGAATCTGAAGATTGATTTGAGATGCAGCTCAGCACTGTGTGTCAAGTTTTTATACTCATAAATCTGTAATAAACATTGTGTTTTAGATTAGAACACTAGCAGTAGTGGAAGTATATGATGTCATTCTCAGGTTCTATTATGTCTCATAAGTTGATGCAGCAATGTTTGGGTTGATACCATTTGTTACACAGATTTGGTGCAAAATTGAACCATTTTTGACCACTCAAGAATTTATTTAAAAAAAGTCAAAAATCCCTCCAAAATACCACATTAAGACATTAAGACGTTACTCTACAACACTATAGAAAAATCCATGCTGTGATTTGGTATCAAAACCGTTTGACATTTGGAGATGCTGTTGTGGAAATTGCTCAGAAACTCTCTTATTGTCAATATATACGTAGGAAGGCCACACATCCTCTGGATGCCCTATGTCTCTAGTTTGTCTTTGTAAAGTTTCATGAGGCTGTGATTATCCTGGAGGTCACAATGGGTCATTTTATACAGTGAGGTCAAGTTTTAAAAATGGTCTCACTACAATGAAATGGCTACCACGGGGAGTAACATCATCACACATGAATACAATTGGGCTCATTGAATCCACAAGAGTCTCATCTTTCCAGTGACACCCAATTTATGGAATTCAAGACTGTTTATGGACCTCAGTATTCAGAAATATTCAAATACACCATTTTTAGAATTGGTGAAAATCATACATTTATACATTATGCATAAGAAAAACTGCATGTTTTTCATTCAGATATCTTGAGGTCAGAGGTCAAGGGACTCCTTTAAAAAAAAATGGCCATGCCCGTTTTTCCTCTGCCAAACTGTAGCTTAACTTTGCAGCATTATTTCCCGACAAGTTAGAATGACATGGTTGGTACCATAGATTCCTTGGGACGTCTAGTTTCATATGATACCAATATCTTCACTCTAGCTTTAAAATGGAGCCCGCTACAGCGACAGTTGTGCGAGATCACCCGCGCTATCACAGGTCTCTTACTGGGGTGGCAGCCCCAGGTCCTCAAACCCCTGGTTACACTGCAATAACTATGATGAAAATACAAATAACATAAACATCCTACAATGTGGAAGGCTCGTCAGTCATTACAGTATGATGCAGAACACATTTCTGCCTGAAGGTTAATGTAAGTGTAGCAGCGTAGCGGTATAGGTCGACAAACCACATTACAATGCAATTCATTGGTGCTCATTTAACAGGCAGTCAAGTGGTTATGCAATGAGTGCTTGTTGTACAGTATGTCTCACATGCACATTAGCATGTTGTGCACCTCATTACCATTCCCCAATATTAATAATAAGAGACTGTCAGGCTGTGTAGCTTTCCCTCATATCACTCAGCTGTGTAGCATCCAGAGCCTCTGCAGGTTTTTATTCCAACAACCTCTCCTCCTGCAGCTGGTTGCACTATATCACCCCGTTAACCAGAGAGAGGACAGGAAGTAAACAGGGAAATTGGCCGGTATACTGTTTTATTGAAATGAATTCCTGCAGACTGCTGGTCTTGCGTGGCACACAGTGTGCACAATATTTACTGGCCTTATAGACATAAATATCTCCCACACTGGGTGTTGCATTACATTTGGATTCACTGGCTTTTCTGTCACAACTGACCGCACTTTTCTTGACATATTACAAATATATTAATATAACTGATTGTTCCCTTTCTCTCATACTTTTATGATTGCATTACTGACTGAAAGACCAGACATTCAAATATGTAGGCAGACATACTTATTTTCATTCTTTGATGCTGCTATTGTGTGAGGTAAAACCTGTCTCAGAGCTTTGCTCTCACCGTCTAATCATATGTAAAATCCTCAGAGAAACCTTTTGAATTTGAACTAATTATTCATGCTGACACAGTTGGTGTTAAGTACAGAAGTGTGAAGTATCCTCAGAGACCTTGAACGTCCCATTAATAAAATAATTTTAAGCTTGAGAAATCAACTTTCAACTTATTTCATATAAAGGGACTCTATCTCCAAACAGAGCCTTTATATTGAAGGTCAGCAGCAGGTCGATGGCTCTTTTGGATTGTCTTTCTGAATTCTGCTGCAATCACTTGAAAGTTGTCGTGAACTCAGGAGGAGGCAGTGTGCGACTGATTTATGGAGCATGAAGCTGGATAATCAAATTCACACAAGTCAAAAAGAAGATGAAACCCCTTCATGACAAATGTCTTCCCACTCACACACACTCACTACGAAACTGTGAGTTAATTAAAGTCAGTGTTACCGGAGGTTAGTGGGAATCAGCGGGCTCTTGGACTCACACATCACATTTTATTATACAAATGTTGAGAAACCATATTATCACCTTTTTTTATATAATATTTCACCCATTCTTGAGAATTAGGACAAATCATGTCCTACCATAAAAATTATTACTTATCAACACACCAATTCCATCAATTCCAGTATTTTTA
>JAOVVB010211652.1:0-10703 GCA_028570985.1 Heterobranchus longifilis
GATAGATAGATAGATACTTTATTCATCCCCTTGGGGAAATTCACATATCCAGCATTTTTCCGACAATTGGGTAAATAGATAAATATAATGTCAATTGTCACTTTGAAACTGTTATGCATTATCCATATGTCTTGAAGAAAGTTATCATTGTATACCAAAGTTGTATTCTCATAATATTATGCTTCTTTGATGATGTCAGATGAAGAGGAATTTATGATATTTCGACCGTAGGCTATAAGACAAATGCTGAGACTTTTCTTACGCAGAGAGACGTGTACCATGGTAATGCGACCCCCCTCTCTGGCAATGCCCCTTTTGAGTAAAAGAGAATGAAAAATGCATTTTCATTCAGTCTTGTTTCTGCATTTCTTGGAACATGTAGCCTTTACTTCTTGGGAGTCATAAATCTCCTATTTGTCCAGCCTCGAAGTTTGCTCTCCTGTGAACTTGAGAATAATCTTCGAATGGCCAAAGCATTTATTTTCGGTTATCAGATGATGTTAAAAATATGCAGTGACTTTCGACTCACTCTGAGATCGACCAGAGCCGCATTAGTGCCAACACCTTGCTACAGCCAGAGATCTATCTCTGAGTCGGCTGAAGAAAGCCGCCATCCATCCAGAGGCCAGCCCTGTGCCTGCTCTCCTCCAGTCTGTCTGACCTGCAGCCGGAGTCAGAAATCCAAGGTCCTGGACGAGAGTTAGCTGCCAAAGTAAGATCATAACACGCTATTGATAATGAGAGTTGATGTCGAAAAGTACTGAAGGAAATAATATTTTTCATATCATAACAGTAATCTCATAATAACTTTGTTGCCATTATGTTCCTAATCATAGCTCCTCTTCATCTTTAGAATAAATAATGTGGTTTCAATTTCTTTATTTAAACATCCAGTTATATCTCATTCATTATATCTCATTCATTTATTGGACTCATGTTTGTAATTGCTTGTAAATAAATGTATGCAGAATTTTCGCCTTCAAGTTACGAGACTAGATTTGATTTGATATCAAACTCTGTTTCTGATAGACAAAGGTTCGTCCCATCACTCTCCTTCCCCTTTAATACCAATTAATATGTGTGTGATCCATAATTTTGAGTTATGAATTATTGTTACATATTTTGATATTAATAAATTATTAAGTCTGCTACCTTAACGCTACACTTTTTTCAGTAGAAAGTTCAAAACCTACCGCTCGCAGAGTCCATAGGTTGAGCAGAGTGGTTGAGAGTAAGTTATCACGAAAAAATAAAAAATTGAAAAATGACGAGAGTTCAAGAATCAACTTTATGGAAAGCTCCAAGGAAAACGTTGCCGCTAAAGTACAGAGTCCAAATACCTCCACCGCAATCCTTACAGGGAGAATGGACCCTGGAAAATGGAGAAAAGTGGGGTTACGTCTTCAACTACTACACCAGCAGACTTTCTTACTATTACTTGTACCCTGGGCAGACTTTCGGTCCTGAGACACTGAAAACCGTGATCACGTCAAATGACTGGGGGGTCGTGAATGGTCTGGTGTCAAGATGCATGAGGGGCGAAGTGATTCCAATGGTGAACCCACTGAGTGAAGGAGCTGCAGAGGTATCGGTGAATCCCTGTTCTACTGACGAGGGAGAAGAAATTGAGAAGATTGTTAGGATTGTATGGGAAACTAAATGTGACCCGTCCAACAGATGGTTCAACTGACTGAATTTTGAGATGCGTGGGAAGAAGCCTGTGGGCTACATGGTGTTGGATCAATTTAACTCTGAAACTGGGGTATTTTTCAGCGTCCTGCGACTGCCTGTGACAGAGTGGATGAACATGTTAGATGAAACCGCCGATCACATCACCTCACTCTTTCAAACCAGCCAGTGTTGGTCAGATGTGACGATGGTTAGAAAAAACCTCTCTCTGCTATTTTAAGACTTCTGAAACCTGAGCTCATATAAGGTCCCTAGCACCCTCTTACAGCATAAATATGTTTGACCCTGAAACCAACCACTCTAAAACCAACCTCGAGCATCACGCCAGCCCCAGGATACCTCCAGCACCAAGAGGCGATGCTGACAGAGTCTCCCTGCAATCATGACCGGAGACCAGCTGTTGACATCATCTCCCCCGTCTCCTTCGATCTTGCAAGAGGTGATGCCGGCTGAGGGCCTCCCTGCACTCGCGATTGGAGACCAGTTGTGGACACCTTCGTCATCTCCTCCATCTCCTTTGATCATGCAAGAGGTGATGCTGGCTGAGGCCCTCCCTGCTGTCGTGATTGGATAGCAGTTGCAACCAAGGAGCTCCCCACAATATCAATTGGAGACGAGCCAGACGGTGTGCTGTTGACGCTGTTCCTAAACACCATTAAATTTGGTGTCCTCTATCTGCTGAATGCTGTTCTGTATTGGACCGAGATCTGCTATGGTTGTCAGATTAATCATCCCAGCCTGAAACATCACCTATTTCTACCAGAGCCACTTTAAACAGTTGATGAAAAGACTCTGGACTCCGATGTTTATTACAGCTACTCTGGAGCTGCTGACCTTACATTCTATCGACGCTGACAAAAATAGAGTCCAAGGCGCAGCAGAGACAATCCTCCATGAACTGAGGCTATGCAATAAGATCACAGATAAAATCAACGAATTTCACGATCCATGGATTGAACACAACCCTGTGGATTCAGCTCGACTTGAGATGGCTTTTGAGGTTTGGAGAGGGACAAAAGTAAAACGGTTGCATAAAGTTTATTTTATAGTGAAAACAAAAATAAAAAAAATAATATTGTAATTGATACACTTATAACCTCAGTATTACTTGTGTAAAACATATACAGTGGGCCTGTCTTACTCCAATTCTTTGTGCCATGGGAAATTGTTTAAGAGGCTGTGAGGCAGCGGTACATCATCTGAGTTCATCAAAATCAAGCTGCTCTTTGTGAAGTCAGTAGATTAGAAAATATGATGGATAAAGTAAGAGCAATGTCTTCTGAGAATGAGTGGGAAGAGATTGTACAAAACATGGTAACCATGTCTGAAAGCTCTGTGATTCATACATTTACTGCTCTTGTTGTTCGTATCACAGACATGCAAGTTTACTTGTTTACTTGTTTACTTGCAACTTTACTTGTCCACTTGTTTATGCTTTGGTAGATGCTGTGAGCCGCCACATTCAAGAATGGCAATGTATCGACACCTTACATGTGTTACAAAGGTTGCATGTTATAATAAATCACAATGATTTTAGTACAAGCCTTGCAGATTATTTTCTGTCATTATATTTTTTGTGTCGTGTGAAATGCATCGTAAATATTCATCTTTATGTATTCCTTATTTTATTGTCTGCCATGTAATGTTGTAATCATGTGAATAAAACTATAAAGTGAAAAAAGAGTAGAGGTCTCCATCATTCTTTTAAAAATGTAGCTCGCAGGAAGATGGCTAAAAAAGCTGAGCATTTGATGAAAAAACTGTATTATAACCCCTCACATCCTGGTAGTTATGGTGGAGTGGATTGTCTTCAGAGAGCTGTACAGGACGAAACGGGGTAAAGTAAAAGTGGAACGGGTGAATTCATTTTTAACGAAGCAAGATGCTTATACTTCACATAAGCCAGCCAGGATACATTTTCCTAGAAACAGAGTATAACTAGATAGTTAAACCCATTGACGGTCATCGTCATATTTTCAAAAAAGGCTTATGCCAAAGCTCTGAAGACAAAAACAGGAAGTGAAGTGACTGAGGCATTTGCCTCGGTGTTGATGGGACAGAAATGTGCCTGAGAGGGTACAGACAGATGCCGGTAAAGAATTTTTAGAGTTTTAAAGCCCCGATGAAGAAACACAACATTATTCACTTCACCCACAGGCAGTGATCTGAAAGCTTCAGTCTGGTATTTCAAAACTTGTATGGGGCTTTTCCCCTTTGACACAAAGACAAGTTGAAGATAAATTTAAGGGTGAGTGATGTTGTAAGACTGTCCAGACTCAAAGGAGTGTTTGATAAAAAATATGAACAAAGTTACACGGATGAGCTGTTTACGGTATCAGAGTGTTTCCCATGCCTGCCTCATAGCAGACAGTCTGGGCTGGATCCGGCGTCAAGCCGGCACTGCTGGCCTACTGCTGGCATGGCAAGTGGTATGTTAAACGGATGTGGGCCAGGTCTGGCAATGATGGCACAGTTTATGTGATGGCATGCCACATGTGGGCCAATTGTGGTTGGGTTTATGTGGCCCAGATCTGTCCATGCCACATGTGGGCCGATTGCAGTGGAGTTAATGTGGCCCAGATCTGTCTTATATTAACTGGCATACATATTTTTGTGAACCATCTTTCAAATGTTTTTTTACCTTGACCGTTGTCTCACACATCATGACCCCGAATTATTTATACACCAATTAAGTCTTTCAGAGTTTATAGCCAAGTACATTAAACTGATAAACACATCCACAACACAATGAGCTTCAACACTGACAGAAAACCTTTATTTCTCAGAATCAAATGAGTAATTTAAATTGTTAAAATGTTTAAACCTTTAAATGTTTAAACCTTAACCTTAACCTTAACCAATTGTATTGTTGAGTTATCAAGGACAACTTTTTGTTTTTGCGTTGAGAAATATCATATTTTAAAAGAAAGCGTTCACTGCCTGATTCCTGAAAGACTGTCCGCTGATTGATGTCTCCCTGACAACCAAACAACCAATAAATCCAAGGCACGGTTGCCACTGATCACATCACAGTGTCCTTCGCTCTCATTGGCCATCCCTCAACATGTGACCTAGTATCCTACGCTTTCATTGGCTGCAGCTACTTCCCACTGAAAAGCCAGCGCACAGAGTTTGATGCGCCGAGCAGAGGAAAAGCGGAGGTATGTCTACAGTTTTATTATATTCACCTGTGGAGTTTCTGAATATTGTTGTGTAAGAAATAACTTTGTGCTGCATTCCATTTATCTTAGAAGTCGGAGCTCGGAGCTGGGCATGACGTAACACCCAAGTTAACTGCGTTCCAGTAAATAAGTCGGAAAACCATTATTTACTACCTCTAGCCAGGTTAGCAGTACCAGTTAATAACAACACATTATGCATATTTTGCGCATTAAAAACCACCGCAGCTACATGTCCACAGATAGAAGTTGGACAGTACTGTGTGTACAGCTGACTTAATGAGAGACGATAAGACAGAAGGGCTAATAAACAGTATATTACTATAGCTGTCACTACTGTTGAGGCACGGGAGCAGCCATGTTGGATTCTGAGGTTGGGGTTGGTGAGGTTCGTCTGACTTTCTGAGTCGGAATTACGATTTCAGGGGCCGTTCCAGTTGAAATTTCCAAGTGGGAACTCGGAAATTCTGACTTCCCAGTTCAACTGGAACGCATCATAACACACGGTGCACATGTTCATGCAAGCTATTTTGTGTTTTAACATTTTTCTTGGGGACACAGTTAGCCTGTATGTTGGAATTCTATATAAATAATGTTGGTCTTATCACCAGATGAAGCCAATTCAATTACTAATGTGTATCTGATTAGGTATGGATGTTTTAAAAGACAACAAGCCATTAAAACAACTGGGGTTTATATGTAGAATAAATATGTGGGTTTTTTTGAGCTAGTTTATTATGAAGTTGCCTCAGTAATTCACAATTATTTATTTAAATTGCAGGTCTGTGCATGCCAAAGTGTAAATGAAAAGGTACAGCACAATCATTGATCATGTTGGCAAATCATAAATAGTACAGACATCTGTAATCTATTGCAGTGGTTCTCAAAGTTGAGGGGGGTTCTGGGGGTCCCCAGCAAAATTTGTAGCATCAAAATCAGTTTAGCCACTTTAACCCTATTTTATACTTTGGATATTCAATAAAAAAAACAGATCTACAAGCTCACAACACATTGCATTGGATGCTTTGTGAGCTTGTAAATCTGCTGTATTAGCAAAATTGTGAAAAATCTTGAAAAAGTTTGAATAATTTTGAAAATCTTTGACAACACAAATCTTCTGGGGGTCCCTGGCACAAACCCATTTTAAATGGGGGTTTGCAGCCAAATACATATAAATTTGTGGGTCCTTGACATGAAAATGTTTGAGAATCACTAATCAAATATAGCCTGATCTATTTTGACTTAATTTTTATTTTACACTTTAAAAATAAAATATGTATTATATGTAATATATATTAATCATGAGAAAATGAGCAGGAAAATGCAAAATATTATGGAAATATGGAGGAAGGCTTAAATATTGAAGCATCAGGTGGGTGTGAAGAGATGCATGCTGATAGTGATGGAGAGAGTGATGAGAGAGTGAGCTAAGTGTAAATATGGAGGCAGAAGATAGGTTTGATGATTCTGATGAGATGGACATGGATCATACTGATGAGAGCATTAGTGATTTAAGGGCTTCTCTGGCAGACTGAGCCATTGAGTTTGGCATTTCCCTGATGGCTTTATCAGCCCTGCTCTCCATCCTGAAACTTCACCATCCCTTTCTGCCCAAAGATGGAAGGACGTTACTCAAAACAAAAACAACACACAAAATTGAGATTTTAGCAGGTGGAATGTTTCACTATTTTGGAATACTGAATGCATTTCATAGGATTCTGGATAATGTGTGGTCTGTTCTCCCAGATAGACATGACTTTAGACTACAGCTGAATTTTGATGGCCTGCCTATTTTTAAGAGCACGGGTACTCAGTTTTGGCCAATGCTTGGCAATGTTGCAGGGGTACAGTTAGAACCCAGTGATGATTGGTCTTTTTTGTGGGCATTCTAAACCTAATTCTTTGTCAGAATATTTGCAACATCTGGTGAATTAATTAAAATCACTGAGCAGTGGGTTAGTTTTTAAAGGAAAGACATTCATTTTGAATGTCAGCTCTGTTGTGTGTAACACCCCAGCCCGAGCCTTTATCAGAGGTGTTAAATCACATACTGGGTACCATGGATGCGACAAGTGCCACCAAACTGGTGTTCGAATAGATAGCCGGATGACATTTCCTGAGGTCAGTGCAAGGCGTAGAACTGACAAAAGTTTTAGACAAGCCACTGATGAGGAACACCACCACGAACGCTCACCTTGGTCTGACCTAGCTATTGACATGGTTGCCACCTTACCTCATGATTACATGCACTTGGTGTGCTTAGGTACCCACACATGAGGTGTCTACTTCATTTGTGGGTGGGTCCCCCTGGCCCCGTCGTATGTTGTCTAGTCAGGATTCTTTGGTTTCAGAGAGACTACTGGCTTTGAAGGATTACGTTCCATCAGAGTTTGCCAGAAGGCCACGTACATTGGCTGAGAGAAACAGATGGAAGGCAACTGAACTATGCCAATTTTTGTTGTACACTGGTCCTGTTGTACTGAAGGACGTGTTGAAGTCTCAAATCTATGACAATTTTATGCTTTTGTCTGTTGGTGTGTACATTTTATTAAGCTCCGAATATTGTTTGAGGATGAATGACCTTGCAAACTCTTTACTGGTTTCATTTGTTGAACACTTTGGCTGTCTTTATGGGCAAGAATTTTTAGTTTACAATGTACATGGTCTTGTGCATCTTAGTCAGGATGTCAGAATGCATCTCATTTCAGGTTTTCCATTCGAAAATTTCTTAGGACAGCTTAAAAAGATGGTTAGGGGGCCAAGCAATGCTCTGACTCAAGTAATCCGCAGGTTGTCTGAAATGGATCATGTCAACTCCAGTCCTGATCAATGTTCAGAAACAGCTAAAGTGTATAGGTTGGAACTTAAAGATGGGCCGGTGCCACAGTCCACTAGTGGAGAAGTACACCAATTTAAAGTGCTGTCCATGGATGGTATAATTGTCAAACCGTCAAGGAGAGATTCCTGCATCAGAATTAGCAATAAGGTGGTTTTGGTTGAAAACGTTGTTATTGATGGAGGAATAGAATACATTGCAGGCAAATAATACAGATGCAAGGAACCATTCTTTGTATATCACTCTGACTCCAGAGAGTTAGGAATATACAAAGTTTCTAACCTGTCCATGAATGTGAAGTACTTTCAGATGGAGGACAGTGTACAAAAGTACATCAGATTGCCATATCATGATGATTTTGTTGTTGTGCCCCTCATACATTCAAATGAATCACTCTACAGGGGTGACTGAATCAGTAGGCAGGTTTCTGAACTGTCCACAGCCCTCCTCTGAGATACAGAGTGAGTAGACAGAAATGGTGCCATCTTATAATGAGCATTCGTGTGGACCAATTATGTGAAGATAAGGTTAAAAATAAGTGGTCCTTGTTGTTCCTTTGAACTCTTAGAATAAGTTGTAGTGCTCATTTGACTGGCAAGATAGAGTGCACATTCTTTGACTATGTTGTGTATAAACTCTTGTTCAAGTTGAGATCATTGTAGTACCTTTTGTCATCAGATAGTTTTTTAGTCTCTTCTCATATTGCTCTCAAGTTGTAAGGTTTTAACAGATAACAAACTAAAGTAACTTAAAAATGACTTAAAGTCTTTACATTATCTATAGGCAATGTATCACATTGTTATTTTTGAGTGGGTCAATGGAGAAGAATGTATGTGGCCACCAAACAAAGTGGATGTTGTCAAGGCCACAAAAAGTCAAGAACAACCTGGAGCAGGCTGAAAACTATACAGGGTCCGAGTTATATTCACACCAAGTAAGTCCAATTGTGTGGATTCTATGACATGTTGAGCCTAATATCTTTGCTAAATATAGGCATAAGTCATCACATACAAATGTAAATACAGAAGTCCTATGGAAAGACAAACTCATCAGTCACATTATTGAAATTTAACCAGTTGTCTTTGAGTTAATACATGTGAATAACAAACGAATGAACCAACTACCAACACATCAGTTAATTGTGAGGAACAATCAATGGTAAGTTCTTGTTGTTATTATTTTGTAGACGATTACAATGAGGCAAGGCTAAAGTTACCAGAAGCTGTTGAACACACTGACCTTGGAACAGATGGGGATGATTCTCCAATTAAACCCAAAAGGTGAAGAATGTAAGTTTATATGTTTTATTTCTACATGTCTATATTTATATGCATTTTCAACTTTAATAACATCAAGTACTTAAACCAAATTACATCCTCTTACCAGGCGAAGATGAAGATGAGGCCGAACATGTCTTGCCAAAAGCCAAGCCAAGGAAGAAGTAAGTAAGAAGTTTCAACTGCTGTTCATTTGAGTTTGATCTTCTACTATTGGTATGTAAAATGTTGATACTATATTTGGTTTGCTATGTCACTGTAGACAGCTGAACTGCCTAGTGCACCAAAGATTCTTCATCCATTTGGGCCTTCTTCATCCATGATTCTGGGGAGGAAGCTGTCTTATCAAAAGGAAAACCACGGTAAACTCCAGCTACTGTTAATTTGAGTTTGATTATCTATTGTTTTCACCTAAAACATTTCTGGACTGCTTTGCTCTCTCTCTTTGCTCTCTCTCTTTGCATACAAGATGGACTGTCTAATGCACCAGAAATCTTTATCTTTATTTATTCCTAATTCCTGATGAACATATTCCACTCAGAAAACCACCAATCAAGGAAGGGCATCCTTGCAATCCAAAACAAAAACAAAATTGGAATGTTAATCATGCTGATTGCAGAGTGCACCATACTCCTGAGCTGGACCAGAGAAGCCGTGCATCCCCTCGCCTGCACCAGAGAAGCCGTGCATCCCCTAGCCTTCACCAGAGAAGCCTTACTTCCCCTGACTTGCACCAGAGAAAGACTGTTTCTTCTGAGCCACATCAACTGATAAGGAGACCACAAACCAGTCTTCATACATGTGAGGATTTTATTGTATTTATAGCTGACTGTGATCTGCTGTCTGCTGCACACATTAATATACACAGTAAATTTGGCAGTGTTAAATATGCAGTGTTAAAGTTCATTAACTCTTATAGAGTTATTACAACAACAGCTTGAGTAGAATGCCACCTAGTGTTGGTGTTGATTTCCGGAGTTAAAAGACGTGGTGTAAATTTGACTCTGGAAACACCTCCTCCTCTTTCAAACAGTTCAAGGATTTTTGTGGACGCCATTTCTCACCATTGAACGACTGTGGTAAGTATCTTCTTATCACCTATTAAACCCATTATTTGTAGCATTTTAGAAGAACGTTATGTCGCTGTTCCCCGTACTTGAGCTGGTTTCATATCTCAACACCAATACGTGACAGAGTTAATGGCTAGCTTAAAATGCACGCGTGTTTAACTTGACTGTGTCGGCAAAAGGTAATTAACTTAACAATATGATGTGGAGGGGTGATTTTGTTGTATTAAACATAGCTTAGCTCCACTGGTCAAACGGCAGTTCAAATTTTACCAGCTAACTTAATCAATAATTGAACATTAACTTTGCCATTGTGTGTGTGTGTGTGTGTGTGTGTGGGGTGGGGGGTATTTTTTTAAACTGGTGACCGACACAAATCCACCAGCTAAGTCGATTGCTAAATATTATATTAGCGTTTGCCTGCGCCCTGAATGCTTTGGTGTGGAGACTTGGCTAAACTAACGTTCATGTTAATAACATTGATATTAGTCCCACGGTGACTGCCTTACTTTGCGGCCAAGGCAGTGAGTTAACTTTAGTCTTTATATTTCACGGTAAAACTCGGTCATGTGATGTAACTGTCAAGGCAGAGACAGGAACGCGAACCCAAACACAGACTCAGACACAGGAAGTAGCAAATATAACAGTCTTTATT
>JAOVVB010211662.1:0-10703 GCA_028570985.1 Heterobranchus longifilis
AGCTAATGTTAGCATTTTATATGTATAATATACTGTGTGTATATATATATATCACTAATATTGATGCTGTTTGATATGGCTTATTTTTTACATGCATCTGCAAAGAAACCCAAATCTCTACACTGCTATAATTTCATTCTTGTTTCTTTAATTTATTTTTAAGCCATCAAAACACGCCTGTGGCCAAAGCCGAAAGTGAACAAAAAATCCAAAGATGAGGCTCCGGAGGTGGAAAAGATCCCCAAGAAGCCCCCGGCCTCTGCGGCCATGTGTGCCATCCCACAGCTGACGGAAGCAGAGAGGATGAGGCAGTCTCCGTTTGAGAGGGTGGTCTATGACATGGCCCACAACGAGAGGATCGTCAACGACCTGATGCTCGGTCGAAGAATTGGCTTCTACGAGCTGCGTGGAGAGGTCGGGCAGGGAAATTTCTCCACGGTCAGGTTGGGCATCCACGCCTTGACGAAAGGTCAGAAATCATGAGTTAGTCATGTGGTTTTATCCCGTTTATTCATTGTTTTTCTTTTAATGCATAACAAGCAGTTTCCTTATGTCATCCAGTAGAATCTTCAACTCAACGTTGACAAACTATACACTGTTTGAAAGCAGATTGCTACAGAGCCCTGTGACTTAAAGGCCTTTACACTTATCTGTGTAAAGGCTTTTAAGCACACGCTCGCCCTAACAGTTCAATCAGTCAATCAATAATTTTTATTCACACACATTAAGGAAATAAACAGTCAGACAAATAACAATCACAAGATACAAGACGTGTGAAATGGACACCCCAAATAAGCTACAGCTTTTGGAGGGGGCCCATACTTAAACAGAACCTAAGAAGACAAACAAAACCTAAGAAAACAAACAAAACCTAAGAAAACAAACAGAACCTAAGAAAACAAACAGAACCAAAGAAAACAAACAGAACCAAAGAAAACAAACAGAACCTAAGAAAACAAACAGAACCAAAGAAAACAAACAGAACCTAAGAAAACAAAACAAACAAGCAAACTACACACTAAGTGGCCCCAGGACACTCACACATCACTAAACATATTCCAACAGAAGTCATTTCTTGACATCTCGTGACATTTTTATGCTGTCATCTTATCAGTTGCTTATGTTGTTACAGAAATGCATGCAAAACAATTTGTAGAAAATAAAAAAAATATGGGCAAAAAAAACAGTTTTACCCAGGGCAGTGTGCATCGTTTTGCTACGTTTTCCAGGTTGAACGCTGCGTTTCCTCAAAGTGGTGTGCAACGGGCTTTGAGGGACATTTTTTCTCGTTTGGTGGGTGTGTCAGAGGCGTATCAGCAGCGATGTGTATATTTCTGTTCATGTTCATTTTATTTTATTTAAGAAGGGACATGGCACATTAATTAACATGAGCACTTGAGTCCAACATGTAAATGTGCCAGATTTTGCCATACAGGCTAATTTCCATCTGCAGTCCCTGTCAGGTGGACGGCAACCCACCGTATGTGCACTTGTATAACACAACAGGGTGTTCAACGCACCACCGTTTACGTTTAATTAAACGTTTTGCTACATTTTGTCCAGGCTGAACGCACACCTGTTTTTGCCTCTGTAATGCTGCATTCACGTACTGTTGGAATAATCCGAAAAATGAGTTCCCAACTGGGAAAATTCACGTGAACAAGTCTGAACAACAACTCAAAAGTCTGCGAAAATTTTGGAACACAACTTACCGAATTGACGTCATATTGCGCCGAAACACGGCGGACGAAAGTAAATGTTGAGTTGATGGTAAGAAACTTTTTATTAATTCACGTATTGCATGTACATTTTTGCTCACATGTAATTTTGTAATGTGGTATTAGGTTGTCACCGTTAGTTGCTGTCCACATAGAGTGACAGAGTTTAGATAGAAAAGTTATTTATGATCATTAACCCTGATAACACGTCAGGTAAAGCAATATTTGAGTGGTTTTAGGGAATGTACTGGAGCAGCAAGTCTGTTTCAACATACAGCAACATGAATCTTCTCTGTTTAAATGCTCTGAGCAACATACAACACGTCTTTGTAGCGTCCATGTAGTTTCCACATTACGACTTAAAGCTCATGAACACACAAAGTCCGAAGAACGACTTCCCAACTCAGGAAATGGGACCATCCAAGGAACACATGAATACACCATAAATATGGCTCGATATCACTTAGACGATTGTCGTCTTTTTGAAAGTAAACTCCAAAGAGTTACCTTCAGAAGATACCAGGACCAGGAGCAGTATTACAGAAACTTCTTAACTTGCAGATCCTATCTTAACTGTTTGGTAACCATGGTAATTAGAGTTAGGACCTGATTTAGGACCAAAAGCCATTACAGATGAACAGTTCTGAAGTCAATGTTATCCTATCCTAACTTAAGATAGGAAAAGTGTATTACACAAGCATCCTAACTTCCCCAAATCTTAAATAAACTCTCCTAACTTTAGGTTAACTGTTAAGCTTTCCTAACCTTCACTTTTTCACCAGGTAGAGTTAGCTAACTTGTTTAATCTGTGTCATTGCTTTTACAGCTTTTACAGCTCTTCCTATCACTTGTCAGTGTTGCTAGGTAACAGACATAAAAGGTAACCAATGTTGGATTGAGTATTTAGGATTTTCTAACCTGGGATAAGATAGGATGAAGTAAGATAGATTCCTAAAGTTAGAAAGATTTTGCTTCAGTAATACCAAATTGTGAAAATCTTATCTTAGATTCTTCCTATCTTAACTTAAGACTTAAGATAGGACGTTTCTATAACACGTCCCCAGGACTGTAATCAAAAGGGTTCAAGAACAGTGAACATTTTATTTTGGGCTTGTGCATAAAAAAGGGGGCTGCTTGTTAATGCATGTTTAAATCTAAAGATAATGAATCTTTTATCCAACAGGAAGCACATTCCCTCCTGTCCACAGTTTAGCCTTCTCTGTTATGTACACAGTTTGACATTAATAATATTATGGGTTTCTTGAATAATGCTCATGATGTCAGTAGACTGATCCCACAGTAAGCCTCTCTGATCTTCTGCGACCCCTGCAGTCCATTTAATTTCAGTTGAAAAAATGCTTTTATGAAAATAACCGTTGTGTCTGGGGGGGGGGGGGTACTGGTTCTTAGCCACATTTTTGTCATACCTTAAAATAATGCTGCGACAATCTTTAATTAAATCCCATGTCAAAAATATATTCTTTTAGCCTTCTCCTCGTGGGCACGTAACAAGTCTCATGTGTTTTAAATCTCTTAAGTATGTTTGTACTTTGACCCATCACCTCTCCAGACCCTCTCTAAATCCAGCACTGACGATCTTAATCCTCTTCTTCTGTCTCAGAGAGAGTCGCAATCAAAATCATCGACAAGCTGCGTCTGGATAAAAAGAGCCAGCCGATGACCTCCAGCGAGATCAGCTGCATGGAGAAGCTGTGCCACCCCAACGTAGTGCGACTGTACGAGGTGATGGAGACCAGCCGGAAGCTGTATCTGGTGATGGAGTACGGCAGCAGTGGAGACCTGTTCTCCCGAATCACCACCAGGGGGAAGCTCGGCGACCTGGAATCCAAGCTGGTCTTTGCACAAGTCCTCTCTGCAGTTAAACACATGGTGAGCCTCAGTTTCAGTCTCAATCATCAGCACTGTGCTCAGCCTGGGCCTCACATCCACCGATGTTTGAGGAATCCATGATTCATGTGATAAGAGCCGAATTTGAGGTGACGTTTAAATGTTTTAAGGGCTCAATCTGTACATGTTTTAACCGTATTCATTTGGATTTTATTTTACATGCATATATGCATTTTTAGGTATTTTTGCCTTTTATTTTCATAGAGGCCAGTAGAGGGATGACAGGAAATGAGGGGGGGGGGGTGCCATGTTTCTCAGCCTTAAACAGGATGTTGTAATCAGCATCTTAAACCCAGAGGCCCACGATTGAGGACTTTTTATTTCAGAATGAAAAAAAATGTATCTTGTCTCTGATTATAAGATTACTGCTGCAAGCAAACATTTTACAACATAAAATATAACCACTTTAGATTCAGTTGTTGCCTATTGATGATAATGATAATAATCAGTATTGGAAGAAGTACACAGACACTTTAATTAAAGTTACAATCTTGAAGATCTGTTTCGTTCTCTTTTGCTTATCACCTGTATGTGATAAGTAATAATTGCAGGTGTTTTTGGATCAGTGTCCGGGAATGTCGCCACAGACACCACAGATGCAAGGGCTTTCATCATTCACCATTGTGTTACCTCATTTGGAAATAGATAGTAACTTAGTTTATATGTTATGTTAATGTGTTTTTGATTTCAAATCTTTATTTAGTTAGGAGTTAAAAAGTACAACATTTTCCTCAGAAATGTAGATATGAAGTAGAAGTGTAAAGTAGAATAAATTGGAAATAGAAGTACAAGTACCTAAGTACATAACTTAAGAAAATGTACTTGTTATTTTCCACTGCTGACAATAATAATAATACCAATTGATAAAATGCTGTGTGCATTGCTTCAAACATTTTTTTCAATGTGTCAACCCAATTAGAACAATGACAAAAAATAACAGAAAAAAACATAAACGTTATCTGACTCAGAATCTAGTTTGTCAAGTAGCTTTACATATAAGGAAATTACTTTGGTGTTTTGGTGCAAAACAAAAAATTCAAAATCAATTTACATGACATAAATATTATAAGAAAAGTATAAGAAAATATGACAAAAATACTATAAAAAATGTGTACAATATATCTGAATAAAAATGAAAGAGCTGTGCTGTTTTTAGCAGTAGTATTGTGCAGAAATGTGCAAAATTGTCCAAGAAATGTGCAAAAGACTGTTAAAGTCGAGCAGAAATGGACATTTGAGAGTCTCTAGTTTTCATATCGTGCCATATTTTCTGAGTAAAACAGGCTCGGCAGGCGGGAGCAATTTGATTTGATCATTGTAAGGTGGGCATGTCATAACAAACATCAGATTGATTGCTGGTTGGATGTCGTAACATTACTGGTTGAATTCGGTTAGTACTAGCTTACGTAAGCAGGCATCATTTTTTGTTTTACAGGAAGAAGGAAATAATGGATTTTGATCATTTTTTTATATAAAAACACAAAGACATGCATTTTTTTGTAAATGTTTTGGCATACATTGTTAAATAGGTGCACAACATGACCAGAGATGTGATCAGTTCGACTTTAATGTTGTATTGTAAAATTGTTGTTACATTTTTTTTTCAGAGATTTTTAACACTTTCTTTTAAAAGTAAGTTCAAAATCTCAAAGCAAAACCCCTACTGACATTTTCCCTTTTTTTTGTGGTATTTCAGCACGACAACAACATCGTCCACAGAGACCTGAAGGCGGAGAACATCTTCTACACCACCAGCTACTGCATCAAGGTCGGAGATTTCGGCTTCAGCACAGTGAGCGGCCCGAATGAGCTCCTCACCAACTTCTGCGGCTCACCGCCGTACGCTGCTCCCGAACTGTTTCGGGATAAAGGTTACATCGGACGCTATTCAGACACCTGGGCTTTAGGTATTCTCTTGTACTTCATGGTGACGGCCACGATGCCCTTTTACGCGGACAAACTGGGGAGGCTGAAACGCTGCATCCTTCAGGGGGCCTACAGTATCCCTGCTTATGTGCCCGATCCGTGCCAGCTGGTCATTAAGGGCATGCTGCGGCCCGTGCCTGTTGACCGCTCGACTCTCACAGAGATTATAAGCAGTCCTTGGCTGAATGGGATCGAGTACCCTCGGCCGTACGTCTTGCTGCCCCTGTCCCCGGCACACTTTGCCCACGCCAACCAGGCTCTGTGTGTGGAGGAGCAGGAGGTGAAGGGTTTGCTGTCAGGTCTGGGTATTGTGACAGTCCATTTCCAAAACAATCCCTGCTTAGACAGCAGGAGCCCGTTGACGGGGACCTACCGGATCCTTCTCCATCGGGTCCAGAAGAGGAGGTCGGTGGAGGCCGTCGGTTATTCAGCGCTGCACCCTGATGAGTACGGGAGTCCGAAGGAGTGGTCCGTCACACCCGTGGACAAACACACTCCCTCGGCTGTCTGTGTGGTACTGTGAGGAGAAAAAACTGGACCGGACTAACACGTCATCAATCACGTCAGGCCTCCCTAAATCTGTGAGGCGTAATGTTGCATGTTGAGAAATATTCAGGTTGTGTTGCGCAATACTGGACCAGAAAATGGCAAACACAAGGAGGCCAGAGTCGGAGGGTTCTTCTGTCCAACGGTATAAGTCAATTATAGCTTACGGACGAGGACACCTCGTTTAAGTAATTAGTGTTCTTGTGTTCTAATTACATCACCAACAAAAGCTTACTGACGCACAACATTCATCAATCACTGTATGGCTATCCGCATTAGTCTGTGCATAAATCTACTGAACTAATCCGGGGCTACAAGTAATCCTAATAAGATAGGCACTGAGAACATGCTTGGGTAACAGAAATGAAACCTGTCCTGAGAAAAATGGCATGAGGCATCACCTGAGGCCAGAACAAAAGACAAAATGTAAAACCAGTCTGCGGTCAACTTAAATGTGTTTGTGTTTAAAAAAATAAAAATAAAAAAAAGATGCCTAAAATGCCTTCATCCAATATAGATATTTATTAAAACCGTTTGTAAATATTATGCATATTTTGTGATTGTCACAAAAGGTCTGGAGTGCACAGATTGTATTACATTTTGCACAATTTTAACCTAATTTTGTTAATATCTACGTTAAGTATTGTGCTAATGTATGCTTATGTTTTAAGGCCATACTTTCATGAATGCTTTATGGATCCTGGCCTGAACTTCGTGCTACTCTGTAAAGTATAGCAATGAGTAAGGCCACATTCATTAATCAGAATAAAAGTTGTTTCAAACAATGATTTGATGTGTTTATGTGTTGACTTAATGGATCTCCATTCCTGGGCTCCACACACGCAACACCAACACACAACATACATGAACGCTCAACAACACAAACCACGTTTCACCCAAAACCCAGATTCCCCTCACACCCACCCAGCACTCAACAACAACAACACTCGTAACTAACTAACAATAAACAGAAGATAACAGAAAAAAGATTGAGGAGTTTTCTTTCCTCCCAGCGGGATAATATTTTTGTCATTTTCTACTGAATGCAAGACTCCAGCCAAGATTTCAACAGTTTACAAAGATTTCCACTGGGATCACGAATGTTTTCTTGCTTCCTTATAAGCCCTGAAGTTTAAGAAAAACTGTTGACCCTTGAGCCAGTTTGCTGGAACTGACTTTGGAGCCGTTGTAAGCACTTTCGGTAAAAGATAATGAAATATGATGCATTTGTGAATTCTACAGTTGTGAAACTCTAGGCTGTGAGTTCTTTATTTTATCCCTATGAGGTTGAACTGTGAGAACTCCAGTTCTTTTTTTTTTCTTAATGGTCCTTTACTTTCACTTCACTTCTCGCTTGTGAATTCCCCTCGAGGGAACAACAGTCTCCGTGAGCCAGTCATCGCTCTTTGCCTATTACCGTCACCTCGCAATCTAGCGCCAGCTCTGCCAGTGTCTGCTCGCACCTGCTGTGTTTCTGATCAGTGATTGGCACTATGATAAGTGCCGTACCCCCCAGCCCGCAGCCTTTTCACACAGGAATGTGTACACATTGTGTGGGCAGGAGCAGACGCACATAAATTATCACGGCCCCTACGAGTGCCAAGGAGAAGTCTCAACTTGCTGTTTATTTAAGAAACCTGTTCTTGCTCAATATCAGTTGTGTGAAAAATCACTGTTATCATGTATTACCCCAACCGTGTGATCATCTTTAAACCAATAACAGATGCAGTGAATAATGTTCCTTGTGACAGTGAAAACAAAAGTTAAACAACCGACAGTAGCCTATCTGTCCTGTTTAAAAAATAAAGTTTTCAAAAAGGGAGCTGAGGCATCGAGGGACGCTGTTTTAAACCAGAGTAAATAATTTACTTTGAGGCGAGCGTGACATGTCAAACTAGTTCACTGAACATAGAAGGTTGCCTTTAGCTAAATATTTATTAAAGTCTGAAACCAAAGAATAATAATAACATGTATTTTAACGTCACTCAAGAATCATGTTTTAATCTGTTTAAACTCAGATGTTTATTGTCTCATCATATAATGATTTGACACAATGCTTTCTTTGATCCAGTAACAAACACCTGCCCGATTCAAATTAAAAACTGATGAGTGAATTTAAGTTTCAACCACAAAACTTGTTTCACGTTTATGTTCTTTCTTTGTCTTCACCTTTCCTTCCCCTCTGGGATTATCATGAGGAGCCGAGATATTAACCCCAAAAGCAAGTCAGCATTTGTTTGCAATTGCATTTGGCAGTGAAAGGGCAGCCTTGAGCTCTGGATGAATGACAAATCTCTTCAGTTCATAAAAACACAGTTGAGGTAGTTGCGAAAGAGTAGGCACTTTGCCTTATATAGACAATTTCCTTTTCAACCTCAGGAGAGAACAATATGACTCGGCAGCTGTTTTAAAGAAAAATGCAAATATAAAAAAGGGATTGGAGGTCTCTTACAATGGATTACATTTTATAGTGCATGTGTTTATAACAGTGTATCCACCCCTGTGTGATATAGTTTATGATCTACCTCCCTACTTTCCTTCTTAAACTCGAGCAGCAGTGGATAAATGCTGCCCCCCCCCCTTTGCCCCATGTTTGAAAAATAAACAGCAAAAGTGCTCTAGATGCCCCTATGGCAGATAAAACATGTTAAAGTGTCCTCTAGAGTGCCCTTAAATTGAGAACATGTGATGAAGTGCCCTTTTAAGTGCCCTTCCAGTGAAGAAAACACAATAGGGTGACCTTAAAACTGAGAAAACACGATGCAGGCGACAGGATGCCCTACATCAGACCTGATGCCAGATGTGGTCCGCTGAAAGGTTCTGTGTGGCCCCCCCAAGGCCACCATGAGCACTTAGGAAAAACTGCAATTAAAATATAACAAAAACAGTCAATATCATTTTGCTTACCATTGAATTGTTTTTGGACCTTTATTCTGAAATGTGTCAGCGCTGTGTTTATTGGTAATGATAACAAACTGCATCTGTTATATTAAACTGTAAGTGCCAGATGTCTTCTTCTACTGTTGCTGCTTCCATCATTGCAGCCTGTATCCTGTTTGCATTACATCCTGTAAAACTTCACATGTTGGACCGTCTCTTACAGGTGATCCATCTTTCAGCTGTGCATCACAACATCTGAGACTCCAGCTGACTCTGATGCCCTCACTCACGCTCATCAGAGACTTCATTCCTCACAGTGAGTAACATTTGTGTCCGTCCCACGGCAGGCTGATCAATTTCTCATATGGGCCCCCATGGAAAATAATTGCCCACCCCTGGTATAGTATCTTGTCAAAAATAAAGTAAAAATGCCATAGTATAGTATGTCGTCAAAAATCCCACAAAAACGTCACAGTATATCATGTCGAATTGTTTTTGCAAAAATTGCTGAAATTGCGTCATAGCACAGTATATTGTCAAAAAAGCTGAAAAAACGTCATAGTATAGTGTCTTGTCAAAAAAGCTGCAAAAATGTATAGTAGGTCATCAAAAATCCCACAAGACATAGTATATAGAATGTCGAAATGTTTTTTGCAAAAATGTCAAAAATTGCGTGCTATTGTAGTATGTTTAAAAAGGCACAAAAATGTCAGCACAGTGTCTCAAAAATAATTAAAAGACACCATAGTATGGTATGTTGAATCTTTTTTTTTTTTTGCAAAAACGTCACAAATGCCAAAAATGCATCTTATTATAGTATGTTGTCTAAATAGCCGCAAAAACATCATAGCACAGTATCTTGTCAAAAATAAATAAAAAAGGGCATAATATAGTATATATAAGTCGCTTTTTTTTTGTAAAAATGCCAAAAATTAATCCTGTTGTATGTTGTCTAAAAAGGCGCACAAATGTCATAGCAGTGTCTCGTCAAAATTATCGTATGGTAATAATATTTTTTTTTCACAGAGTGCTTTTCAAACACTTTATTTAACACCATAAAACAAAAATATAAATACACAATAGACAACATTAATCACACATCAACATCAGTTCTGAAGACCTAAGTTTTTATTTGGGATTTGAACGTGGACAGATTATATTCTAGTAAGTTGTCGAAACAGACGCAAAAAGGTCATAGTATAGTATCTTAAATAAAAAACGTCAGAGTATAGTATGTTGTCAAAAATCCCCAAAGAACGCCATAAAATAGCATGTTGATATTCCAGCATGTTGTCTAAAAAGTGCCCCAAAAGTCATAGCAGTGTCTGATCAAAAAAATAAAATAAAAAAAGGCACAGTATAGTATGTTGGCAAGAATCCCCCCAAAATGACATAGTATAGCATGTCAAATTTGGCCAAAAATCTGAAATTCTGAAAGTGCCTCATATTCTAGTATGTTGTCGAAAAAAACCCCAAAAGTCATTGCAGTGTCTCGTCAAAAAAAAAAAGAATAAAAAATGGCACAGTAATTCGGCCAAAGTCCCAAAATTCTGAAAATGCCTTCTATTCTAGTATGTTGTTTAAGAAGCCGCCCTAAAGGCATTGCACATTTTATTTTTTGAAAAATATCCAAATCGGCAGAGTACATCGCGTTTTTCAAAAATCGCCCAAAAAGTCATACTATAGCCTTTGGTTTTTGGCCAAAAATCCAAAATTTTCAAAATG
>JAOVVB010211681.1:0-10702 GCA_028570985.1 Heterobranchus longifilis
CTATCTATCTATCTATCTATCTATCTATCTATCTATCTATCTGTCTGTCTGTCTGTCTGTCTGTCTGTCTGTCTATCACAGGATGGATTCAGGTAATCAGGTAGCTTTGACAACAGGATAAGATATGCGATGATGTAAACCTTTTTCCTTCACACCCACATAGACGTGTGAAATCGAAACTTCACCCTAACATATGGCCTTTCTTCTCTATTACCTAAAGTGAAGCTATGGAAAGCTGTAGCTCTACATCACTCTAGATTTTCCCTGAATACGCATGCTGACATTAGTGTGATAGATCTGGAAGTGCATGCTGCTCTCAAAAAGGTAGACATTTGTCATTGTGACGTCATTAAATAACAGTCTGGCGTACAGTTAGGAAATGAGCAGTACATAAACAATTGACATCATGCTGTCGTAAGAAGCTGTAAATCTGTCCGGGCAGTTCATTCTTTTTTTCATTCTCTGACACTTCGATGGGCCATTTTTTTTCCATGGAGAAAAAATTAGGCTGGCATTAGATGTTGTTTGTCTAGTGCTGACAGAATAATTCAGTACCAAGCTGGAAATAGTCTCATAAAATGTAGACAGCGTGAGGAGTAAAGGAAGAAGAATAAGTCTTCTGCTCCTGCTGGCAGTTTCAGGACAGAAGTGAACTCCCAAAGCACAGTGGGAAACTGTCGTCAGGTGGAAAACCCTCATGACTCATGCACTTTGCAGAAAGGTGGAGAGGCTCAAAATGGTCCGGCTATATTTCATTGTGTAAATGTCAAAGGGCTTCAGGTTGCTGTCACTGGTGGTTTAAAGGGAATGTAAGATATGAAACTGTAGAATAGATGAGCTACAATTGTCCCTGTGAGTCAAATCATGGTCACTGGGTATAAAATAATTATTCTTTTTCATTCATTCATTCATTCATTCATTCATTCATTCATCTGGGGGACCAGAGGAGACTTTGGGCATGAGACAGGGTACACCCATTATGGGGTGTCAATCCACACACACACTCACTCACATACTCATTCTCACATATTCATTCTCATTTGGGAAAAGCAATTAGCCTAATCTGCATGTCTTTGGACTGTGGAAGGAAACCGGAGTACCCAGAGGAAACCCAGCAAGAATGAGGAGAACATGCAAACTCCATGCACACAGACCCAATATGGAAATCGAACCCTCAACCCTGGCGGTGCAAGGCAACATTGCTAACCACTATGCCACCATGCCACCATTATTTAAAATAAAGATGAAATATGAAGTTTTTTCCAGCTTAAACAGAATGATAGCAATATGATGCTTTTTTATGCGATTGGCGAACAGATTGTCCAGATGAAGTATGACTCACTGAATATTTATTTCTCATTTTCTCTCATTTGTACTCAATTAGCCTCTCGTTTCTAAGTTCACTTAGCTCATTATGAAAGATGTGGTGAAAATGAAAAACAGTAATTAACTTCAGCATGAAAGAAACAGCAGTAAGTGGTCCATATGGTGAATGACATCATGGTGCATTAATTAAGGATGGGATTCTCAGTTTAAAATATCTTTCCACCAAAACCCCTAAAGTCCTGTGCATAATTTATAGTATGCAGGAAATGACATTCTGTTGCCTTTTTATTCACATAAAATCTATTTCCTTATCAATGCTGATTGTGTTTGTGGGAAATGGTGGACCTGAAAAAATAATAATTTGGTCTCTGACAGGAAGTATTTCTCCCTGCTACCGCTTTTTATTTTCTTTGCCTTCCTTTGAATTTACCGTCTGTTTGTGTAGAGCAAAATGATTGTGCATTTCCAGTCGTTGCCGATAGACTGTGGTGTACTCTACCATTTTTGTAGGCAAGATCTTCTTCAATGACAAATTTAAACCATGTTTTCTCCTCGGCACACAATGTGAGTGTAACTAATCTCTTGATTTCCATGTCATGTGTCTACTTAGTAATTTAATAAAGGAAATTGTGCTTTGTATATCTTATTATATTTTACTGTGTTTTGTTTTATCTTACCCTGTCTTGTGCCTTTATGGTGAATATGATGTAATGTGCCAAAACCAATTCGCACCACAGACCAAGTTACATTCATAGAGTAGATTCACTGCACAGCCAAAAAAAAAAACATTGCCCACTCCAAGATTTCACTTTGATAACAGCACACAGTGTGGCGGCAAATTCATGTGTGGAAACAATTCCTCATTCCTCCCAGAACCACGTCTTCACAATTTGAGTCCTGTGGCATTAGGGAAGAAAAAAGCCTCTAGATGTGATACGTCATTCATCACATTGAGGTGGTCAGCTGACTTTGTTTTATTGCCACATAACATTGCTGAGTCAAGACCTGACCCACTGAAGCAACTCCAGATCATAACACTGTCTCCAAAGGCTTGTACAGTGGACGCTATGCATGATGGGTGCATCGCTTCATGGGCTTCCCTTGACTCCGCCATCACCCATGAATGGGGTCCATCTGGACACATCAGACCACATGACTTTTTTTCATCGCGCCAAAGTCCAATCTCACTAATAAGAGGTTTCCTTATGGCCACACAGCTGGTTATTCTTCTCGTCACATTGTGGCAGTGTGGTAATGTTCTTATTGTATTATTCTTATAATACCGTTATTTCTACTGTCAGTTTTTTTTTTACCATGTATCTTTACTGATTGATGTTACTGATTTCCATTAATGTTTTTTTCCCCCCTGACTACACTTCTTCCATGAATTTAAAGTTTTGTCCCAGACTTGACAAATTTGTCAGACAGTTTTTAACCCAATTCCAGTCATTTCAAATCTCCTTACTTGCTTTCGGTGCTTGACGCAGCCCAACAATTTGACCCTTCTGAAAAAGTAACTTTCTTTTGGCTGGGTGGTGTATGTAAAACGTGAACAGAAACTTTTTGCATGGGTTACATTTCCTCTCAGATATACTGCATACTCTACAAAGGAATCCTAACCAAAACAGATTAATGGACAGCTTTCTATATGTTAATGCTTAGTGTATTATATAGTTATTGACCTACAGCTAGTGTAATTAACAGAGGTGAAAGTAGTTTTATTTTATTTTAGTAGTTTAATTCCTTCTTGTAGTACAGTAAGTAGCCAAAAGGGAAGGAGACAGACCTGACGAACTTATGAGATTTTCTTATGATACTTTATATTTCCACTTACTTCGCTTTAGAGAGTTTCAAGGTGGAATCTCAAATAGTGTTAAATGGAAAGCTAGTGAGCTATGTAGTGTGTACAATCCTTTGATAGGAGTGCCCTTGATCAGGGTTAGAGAGGGATTTTGTGATTCAGCCTTGTATTAGAAGCTAGTTAGCTTCGTATCTCGTGCTAACATGGGTGTGCCGGAGTGCTGTCATGACCTATTATCACAACTCATGGAATGTGTCTTTTGTCCAATCAGATTACTTAATCATAATTAACTTGTTGAATTCACATTATAGATTAGCCTCAAAGATATTAGCCTATAAATAGTTTAAAATCACAGGTTTTAAGGTCTTTCTTAATAAAACTCTAATTAGTTTCACTTTAGCTTCTAGATCATTTAAACAAGTTATTGAATGACAGTAAATAATTTGGTCTCAGAGATTTGTAAATGTCTCTAATACACAGCTAAGGAAATTAACATTTGAGTAACATTTTATGCATTGGCTGTATTTTAGCAAACGGGAGAAAACCCTCAACAGCACAAGGAGAATATATGAATCAACTTTAGACCTCATTAGATATGTAACCATCTTCCCTTTTAATATACACTCACCATGCACTTCAATGGCGGAACAGTGGCTTTGTGGTTAGCACTATCGCCTTGCACCTCCAGGGTCCGCGTTTGATTTCCACCTTGGGGTCTGTGTGCATGGAGTTTGCACGGAGTTTGCAAAAGTGTCTCACCTAGGTGAAAAAGTGAATTTTCAGACAGGATCATATAACACCATTTTTCATAATACCTAATGCTTCTTATCTCTTGAATCATACTGTTTTTTTAAATAAATATGGATACACATTTATATTTTTATGAGATAAAAAGAAACACATTTGCTAAATTGCAAATTTCACGTCTTTCTATGTAGTGTCTGTAACTTGTTGAATTCAAATCTTTCAATGATCTTAATTGCATATAAATGAAACCTGGCCAATTAAAATTTCACATGAAAAGATGTACAAATTAAAAAGTGTATTATTCTAAAATGCAGAAAGGTTATGATATTGCAACATGAATTTGACATGGTTACGGACACTACAGCTATTTAGTTTTTCAAGATTTTACAAAAAAACTCTTTAAGCAACAATTTTTAAATACAATTTTCTATCAGTACTCATAAAGAAATATGAAATTTCTAAAATGAAATTGAAATAACTATTATGCCCATTTTTGGTGCACATATAAAATCATTTCTCCAAAAAGTTAGCAACTTGAAATTTTTAGGCTATCAAGACTGGACACTTCCATGTTGCCAAAGCTTCAGATGTAGCTTCTTTCCCATAAACAAACATTTTCTGTATTATATGTATAACATAAAAAAAAAATTAAGCAGCACCAAAGCTGTGTTTTGTCTGTTTCTTATTAAAAAAAATAGTGTGTTGCAGAAAAGCCTTCACTGATGGGGTTTTTTTTTTTTTTGGCATTTTTTTGGTAAAGTTTTAACAGTGTCATGAGGAAAATTTCCACGAGGAGATTACTGTCCTGCTCTTGCTGTCTTGCTTACCAAATAAAGAACTGTCTTACATCTCAGAAAAGTTTCACATTAATTTCATTAGAAGTTATATACAGAAACTAATTCATCTCTATCTCCCTGATTTTTGCTTTCATGATTTTTGCTTTCATGTTACATATTTTCAATTAAAAATGCACTATGATGTCCATGCTTCTGTAATACCTACTGGTGTTAGCATTCTCTGGCATCCATAGAACAGTCTGAGATATTTCTCTTCCACATAAACTAGACAAAGCATTTCATGTTGTTAGTTGAAACACTTTAATTAATAGCTGTCTTATTAAGATGTGTTAATAAGGATGTGACTGGATGCAGTGCCAGTCTCAAAAAATGGGAAGTTTGCGTCAGTAAAGGCATCCGGCGTAAAAAAAAACGAACCAAAAAAAAAAACCTGTGACAAGTTGCATACGATTCGGATGGGCTGCTGTGGCAAACCCTTGATGGGAGCAACCCAAAAAAATACAAAGAATAAGGATGTGCCCAAATGTTTTTTTTTTCCATTATGTTGTGCATCACAAAAATATGTACCATTCAGTACAGTGCCATAAAAAACTATTTGCCTTTAAAAAAAAAACAAAAAAAAAAATCTGTATTAAAATTAGAATATGAAAATCTATACTGTAAACAGTCTACAGAGTGTGCAATTTCCACAAGTGTTTGAAAAAGTCTGTAATGTGTGTCAGTAAGTCTGCAGGAAGTGTGCAAGGCTGCATTGATTGTGCAAATGATTGTGCAAATTCTGCAATGAATGTTACAAGATCAGAGCAACAGTCAGATACAGATGGTAGACCATAATTGTAAACTCCTGTCAGATGTTTAGGAGTTTAATGGCAGTGGGAAAGAAAGAGTTAAATATGAAAATATAAAAATATGAAAAATATTAAAATATTAAAATATATACTGTAAACAGTCCACGTAGCGTGCAAATTCTGCAGAGTGTGTGAAAAAGTCCACAATATGTTTGAGTAAGTCCGCAGTGTGTGCCAGGCTGCAATGGGTGTGCAAATTCCGCAGTGAATGTTCGAAGATGTTTGTCAACAATCAGATACAGTTGCTATTCCAATTGGTAGATCATGATTGTTAACTTCTGTCAGCTGTTTAGGAGTCTAATGGCAGTGGGAAAGAAAGAAAGCGTTCTTTAGCCTGGAGTTGCTCCATTTTACATTTCTGTACCTCTGGCCTAAGGTAAGTGGTGAGAAAAGTCTGTGCTCAGGATGCGATAGTAAATGCTCTGGAGGGACGGCAGCAGAGTCCTTGTGATCTTTTCAGCAGACTTCACCACTCTATGCGCAGTCCATAACAGTAGTGCTGCCATACCATATGGTGATGCAGTTGGTCACCAATTTTGGGATATTTGTCACATATCATCATTATTTTAAATGATGATTCCATATATTAAGGGGAAAAAGCTGTCAAAACCTGCCTGTCCCTATATGAAAAAGAAATTGGCCCCTAAGCCTAATAATTGGTTGTGCCACCCTTGGCAGCAATAGCTGCAATCAAGAGTTTGCGATAGTTGGAAATGAGTCTTTCACATCAAAAATGTTGGCACACTCTTCTCACTCTTCCCTGCTGCATAATTCAAGTGAGCTTGAGCTTGACGTCAAAAACTGATGGCCGTCAGGATTTTCTGGTAGAATGTACAGTAGAATTCATGGTTCCGTCAATTATGGTTGTCCAGGTCCTGAAGCTTCAGCCTCAGACCATTACACTATTACCATCACGTTTGACTGTAGGTATGATGTTCTTTTTACGGAACACTTTTATGCCAGATGTAAGGGGACGTACAACTTCCAAAAAGTCTTTCATATCAGTCCACAGAATATTTGCTGAAAAATTCTTGGAGATAATCCAGATATTTTTTGGCAAATGTGAGATAAGCCTTTGTGTTCTTTTAGCCTTCGCCTTGGAATTCTCCCATGGATGCCATTTTTGCCCAGTCTCTTACTTGTTGTTGAATCATGAACACGGAACTTAACTGAGGCAAGTGAGGCCTGCAGTTCTTTAGATGTTGTCCGGAATTCTTTAACAAGCTCCTGAATGAGTCGTCATTGTGCTCTTGGAGTAACTTTGCTAGACCAGCCACTCTTGAGGAGGTTCACCACTGTTCCAAATTTTCTCCTGAATATTTATATAATGGCTTCCATGGTTTGCAGGAGTCCCAATGCCTTAGAATTGGCTTTGTAACCCTTTTCAGACATGCCAATTACTTTGTTTCTCATCTGTTCTTGGATTTCATTAGATCGAGTTTCTGTTTCAGATCCTTTTGGATGCTTCACTTTGTCAGTCAGATTCTATGGAAGTGATTTCTTGACTTAACAGGAAGTAATTAATCCTCAGTTTGACTAGTGAAATTTTAGGTTTATATAAACTTAGTTCATTAAAAAAAAGTTCATTCATGATTTAGTAAGGGAGATTTAGCAACTCATTTTTCATATGGGTCTAGGTAGATTTGTAGAGCTATGTATCCTTAATAAATGAAATTATCATCTAAAAACAGAATTTTTGTAATTACAAATGTAAATACTTTTTTACTGAATGTAATGTAACTGTGGTTCTGTGGGCTCATATTCTTGGACGTGACAAAATTAAGCATGTAAAATATAAATAGAATAAATAGAATAAATAGTTAGTAGTAGAACAGGGCAACAAAAATAGATGCCAGTGAAAAGGATAACTGTATGACTTGTCAAAGGAGGATAAATGAAACTACCATGCCTTTCCTCCATGGCATACTAACAGATGGTGTGGTGATCAGATGGCTGCTGTAGAATGGGTACTGGGGCACAGGCTGCAAGGTCAGGTGACTTATTTACACGGGTGGGTGATATTACACTGAGCATAAATTTCAGATTTATACTGCCACCAACGTATACAAGGTGAACTCATTTCCACAGGATGTGATCCACCATCTTGCTTTGCCAAAGTGATGTCCAGGAAAAATGCATTTAGCAGAGATAGCCATTTAATATTGCCAAACTGTAAAAGCATAAAGGATGGGCTGTCCCATTTTTTACTATTTGTTTTACAAGGTAGCACAGGTCTCAGAGGTCAAAGGTTGTCTGTTAATGCTCCATCTGGACTACCCCTCAGATAATGGATTCTTCTATACCTCAACCAACACCGCATTGGAGAACTGCAGAGCTGAGCAACAAGTTGGGGGAGGGTTTCCTTTATATGAGGTCACATTAGGGGAAAATCTAATTGGCTTGTTCAAATCCCAGAGAGGACAACCATGGAAAAAGAACAAAAAGTAGGAAATGTATTTTTAAAGCTTTTTAAAAATCTGAATGTTTAAAAATGAGTAAAAAGCTTTATTGAAAAGCTCCCAAAAGAATATCAATTACATACTGATACATTTTGATGGATGTCCACCATTATATGAACAGCCCACAAAATCATCAAACTTTTTTGCTATATTAAAAACCATGAATCAAAACACTTTTTTGTTAAGACCTCCCAGTTTTCTTTGCAAATACTTTGTCAAAGAAAAAACAACCTCAATGACCAAAGTGGCACTGATCATGCTCTGTAGATGGTTATCTCATCTCTTCCTTTTCCATTAGCTCATGATTTAATCTTGGCCTACTCTATGAACGACTGTGACATCATGAGTCATGGTGGATTTGCTTTCGACTTTCAGCTCGGTGGTCATCACCCTAGGTCAAACCGCTTGCTAAACCCATTATGTTATGAATGTCTATGTGGGATGAATTCTAAGTTTCATACTGACCTTCAAACTGTATTGTATATTGATTTGGCATTTGGCCATTTGTAGCTTAAATACAATGGAATACAATTCGAGTGGCCGCGGTACATAATATTTTGCCGTCCTTTGACATTTTCTGTAGTTGTTCTCAAGACTTGAATGGTACAAAAATGTGCGAGATATTTTCATTACTGCAACATTTTAATCTAGATCTGATAATAAACTTTTGCTGATGGTACCCCAGACCAAATGCAAGCTCAGGGGTGATCGGGCGTTCTCTGGGGCGGCACCCAAATTGTGGAATGACCTACCATTGACCATTTGTGAGGCCACATCACTGAGGGTGTTTAAGTCCAAACTCACATGTTTTCTCTGGCGTTTAAACTAACATGAGATGCTGATTTTACGTATTGTTTTGATTAGATACTGTATGTGTGTGATGTGATTTTAATAATGTTCCTTTTTAATATTATTTTATAAAATTTTATTTTATTTATTATTATTATTATTATTATTATTATTTATTATTTTGTAGTTTTTTTTATTTTATTAGATTACTATATTATTTTATTATTTATGTGAAGCACTTTGGGGCATTCTTGTTGTTTAAGTGCTAAACAAATAAAGATGAGTTGAGCACTGCGTGAAAATGTAAAGTTTTTTTTTTTTTAAGTTCTTGTCTTTCTATCTCTTAGTACCACTGCACTACATGCATTTCCACTATTAGATCTTCAGGCAGTTTAAATGATTCCCATCAATCATTGTGCAATTTTAATTATGTAGTTGCCTGCAGTGATAAGCTATCATCCAATATATATATATATATATACACTGGCTGCGAGGAGTGAACTAAATGTGGTCAGTGGATTTTTGAAGAATGTTGAAACCAAGAAAAGCAATGTTTGCTCTCGTCTATAGCCGTTACAGCAACAGGTACGTGACTTGACTGTTGTGCGAAAGCCATATTAAATACTTTGGGATACTTGGGATATTGTAGGATATTATAGAGTAACTTGTTTCTTGTCTGCAACAAGTTACTTAGCGCTCTGATTAGAGGACCTTAAAACATTTCTGCTATAAGATGCAAAGCATATGGCCTTCTTGTTTCTTGGAGGCATGAGAGAAAAAACATTAATCAATGGTTTCATACACAACCTGATAGAACATTCAAACAGATGTTGGAATGATAAGCCCTTGTAGTCTAATATATACATAACTGGTTCATGTTATACAAAAGGTACTGAATTCACAGCAGATGGAAAAGAATAAATATTCAGACTGTTATCACATGTGTATGTCTATTATATGATTATTATGTCTATTATTAGATGTTTCATACTGAAAGATTTGTGAAATTGGTGGAAATTGGACCCTAGCCACAGAGTCTGACTTGACCTTATTTGTACTGCTTGTCGAGAGGGAGTGTTTCAGGCAGCAGGACAGCATCGTTTGCTCTCAAATGACAAATGTAAAAAAATATATAACTGCTTAAAGTTGGTCTTTTATGCCCGTAGGAATTTAGCTGAATTCCTGTGGAGGAATTTTGCTGTCATGGTTTGCTACCAACCGTAGTGAGAAATCAATACAAAGTCCTTCTGACTGATTAACTTTGCCTACGATGACACATTTGTATTGTAATAAGAGGGAGCTCCTCCCAGATGACACTACCCACATTCACAGAGTACACTGGATTGATGAGCATGAAATTGATGTAAATCAGACGCTATGAACTTTACAGTCAGCATAAACTCAATACCGTTGAACACCTGAGGGAAATTTTGGACTGATGTGTTAGACAGTGCTCTACACCTCCACCATCATTTATTATCTTTTGGAAGAAGTGATTAGTAAAATATATTGTACACCAAAGCACACTTAAGCTATAATCCTCTGTTGGGTTTTCCTTCAATTTGTCGCTCATGAGGATCTAATCAAGAAACATTTTTGCTGTTCAACAGTCACATGTGAGATTGTGATTAATTAAAAACACATTTGTCATAATCATAAGTCAAAAGGGTTTAATGGCTAAGGCTAATGCCTTTAACACATTCCCCAAATTTATTACCGAACCAGAACGATCTCAGGATTGTAGGAAATCCACCATGTCATAGGAAGCAAATTACATCACTTCTTTCTATCACATCCCAGATAGCATTGGTACGTCGCGGAGACATCTGCTTAAGAGCGTATCATCTGGTAAACATCACGTTCGTTTTTTTATAGTCGTATTTTGATCGTCTGTAGATCGCCTGTTTGAGCTGTTAAATGATACATCGTCTTTAC
>JAOVVB010211711.1:0-24548 GCA_028570985.1 Heterobranchus longifilis
ATAGTATGCACATCGCGTACTATTAGTTTCATACTAAGGTTTCAGACATACTAAAAAAATCTCACATACTGTTTTAGGATTCTAAATAGCATGTTAGTATGGCATTTCAGACGCAGCCTGTGAGTCTGGTTGTCTGTATAACGGCAGTCTTTTGTACATGCCTTTATGTTCCTGCATCAGGGTATTTTCTTTAAAACATGTTTAACATGCAGCCTTTGACAATGGACTCTTTTTTTTAAAGTGAGACTGTAATATTTTAAAGGAAAAATAGACCTTTTATTCCCTTACAACTGAAAAGTTGAATTAATTGGGGCTGTCCCAAATCCCATTTTCTGGGCTTCTGAGCTTCAGAACTAGTCAACAGTGAATTCAGCGAAACAGCTGTTTACTGTGTTTACTTTCATTAAATCACCTGAAAACGACCCCAGGTTGCTACAGTATAACCATGCAGACCTCTACACACATCAGACTGGTCGGTTAAAACTCGACTCAGCCAGACATTTCTCTGCAGAGATGGACGGGATAGCGCTGCAGTGTTTCAGTGTTTGCACCACATAAATTAGCCTAGCTGCGTTTTCCTCTGCTGATAGCTTAATCCTGACAGAACACCACGGTGAAATTTCAGCCTGCATGTACGTTTTTTCAGCCTAACATTGTTGAAACAGAGCAGCTAATATTGGTAGCGAGAGCACCAAGTTAGCGTACTGCTGAGTCGTCACTGCACCTTTCTGTTTGCACCGCACCAGGCATGTGTGTGTGTACAAAGCCCTGCCCGAGATGAAATACAAACATCAAATGACAGGAGAGAAATGCAACCGTAACTGCCAGCAAAATGCAGTAAGGACTCTCACTCTGAGCTGAAATGGAAACACTTTGCTGCAACATGTGTCTTTTAAAGGCATTCATTTTTAAGGATTCTGTTAATCTACAGTATTGAAAAAGAAATTAATATCCAAATCCCAAAATTGAAAACCGAATACCTACCCAACAAATGAAAATACAAATAGTTGAATATGCGGGTCCAGCCCTAGAATTCATAAACAAACACTCTTACTCACCTCATTAGACTCAGGGGTTTTGCTGCTGCAGCCTCACTATATATAGACTGTATATAAAGATGGATGACGTGTCTCCACTTCCTCCCACTATACAAAAGTGAAGCCAAAATATCCAGATACGGGCGCCGCCATCTTGTAATTTTGGAGCTATAGTCTGCGCAGTGGTGAAAGGGCAGCATCAAAGTCCGCCCGACCAATGGTGAGTCAATTATAGCTGTCAATCATGATGTTTCACCCTGTTTTTATAGCATCAAATAACTCATTAAAACCAAACTTAGCAGAAAAAATAACACTTGAACATACATTAGCGTTATAAGAACTACCTAAAATGACAGAAAAATTGGGAAAACTACTGAACGTGTGCTTAGTTTTTAGTTTGGCTCATGTCCCATCCACTAACATGGAGGAGGCGGGACTTATGGCCTATACTGCAGCCAGCCACCACATGGTCTATGGTCTGGTAGGCTATGGTAAGCTTATGGTGGCCAATGTTAGCAAACTTCAAATAGATATTGCTGCATCACTGACATTAGTGAGTTTGTTTTGTTGGCTTCTCTACTTGTGCTATGGTTACACAAAGTTTTAGCATTTACCAGGAAAAAAAAAAGTTACAGTCATTATCTGAAAATAAAACAGAAAGGAGGATAAGCCACTGAAAAATAAAAATCTCCACCATAAAGCATAGTTTTTGGGTTTTTTTAAAAACTTTTTTAAAATCTGAATATCTAAATCTCATCAACCTTTGTTGTTTTTATGCCTGCTGGAACATTGCACTCCTGAAATCCCATCACCTGTAAGCACAGACTCCAGGAAGATGAGTGAATCAAGTCTCAGTAATTTGAACCATATATTTATTCACAGAGAGTATGCATGTATACTGTAGGTTCACACTGAGAGTACTGCGACTGGTTTTATTGTTGTGGATTCAAGCAGAAAATACTGACAGATAGCACCATCTGGCTGCTGGCATCAAAATACAGACTACTAGTTTTACATTTTTTGTCGTTGTTTTTGGACAGACCATTACTGCTGACCATTTATCTAAGTGTGCAGTTGTGTTTTAGACTTGTGAAAGTTTTTCTTTAGGTTGGAAGTCTTTGATTTAGTTTATTTAAACCGGGTAAGAAAGTCAGTCTGCAGACACTTGGAAATTGCTTGCCTTTGGTAATTCATCATAGAAACATTATCTGCTTTAAAAAAGAAAAAGAAAAATCTGATTTGTGTTAATGTTGCATGGTAATTCAATGCAGATTGCATTAGATGATATAATGATGCAATGCACTGCAAATCAGCCAGGACCTACAACTACCCCTACATTACAATTATATTACAACATTTACAATACAAGCAGACCATGCAAATTTATTTTCATATTGAACTGAAATAATTTGTATACTATATACTAAATTTATTTATTTAAAAGGATCCCCATCAGCTTATATGGTACCAGTTAGTCTTCCTGGATTATACTAGTAAGAAAGTAGAAAACATAAAAACATAAGGGCACATTTCAGAACACTGGAAGGTCATTTGGAATAAACCCACCCTGTTAAAATCTTTGGTGGTATAAAAAGCATCCACATTCATTATCATTCTACTTTTACTCACTTTTAAGTGCACCTCTACTTTTGCTTTTGTTTACTCGTGCCTCTTGAAAAACAAATCAAGTTACATAAGCACTCATCTTATATTTCTGATCCTCTCAGACCTCTCAGTGCAAAGAAGAATATCCATCCCAAAAGTATTTGAGGGATCCATTGCATAGGGCTTTTTCCAACAGTAAATCCCAAAGTACAGATCAATAAGGCGCACTCTCTGCACTAATGCACACTGATAAGCATCAGCCCTGAAACTGTAAACCCTGGATCATTTATTTTGGTGTTGGTTTACCAGTGGAGACCCTCCCTGGTGCCATCCTAGAGGATGATGGTTATTGTAGATGAGCAACAGAATCACTGGACTCTCCTTTGCTCTCCAGACTGTCAAAGACCCAAAAGTCCCGAGAGCATGATGCTGTCTGGTATAGTTTCTCTTTCTGGCATGGATCAAATCAATCCTGACCTCTATAGTCTAGCGCTCACAGTATTTTATAAATTTTTAACCCTGCTTTATTTGTGTATTCTTCCTATTATTATGTCTGTAATTCTCGTTTCTATTCTGTTTTACATGTAATCGTCATTACGTAATTAGATTACAAAAAATAAGTGACTATAAACAGCCCAGATTACATTTTTAAAAATGTGCAATTAGATGATATAGTTACTTTGTCAAGAATTACTTGATTAGATTTGATTATGTCTTTACAATATGGCCATTTTAAAGTTATTCAGCTGCTATTAACTCTAACTAATAATGGAATTTTTATTCCTTTTTATTTAAATAGAAAACGGAAGATGGACATTTTGCGTAAGTGCTCCTCTTGCGTTACAAGAGTAAAGTCCTCCATGTGGCTTTTGATTAAAAAACGTATGTAAAAGAAACTGCACCCCACATGTTGTAGGATACGGTGCCAGTATGTTTTCGCAAGGGCAATTTGATTTGATAATAAAGATAATATTTGTGGAGCTCATTTTGTGTGGCTGTATCCATTTTTTTAAGTAATCCAAAACTATTCAGATTATATTAATAAAAAAGAAATCCAATTGATAACGTTATTAATTACAAAAATTGCCATAATCTGATCCAATCCTGAACGAGTTTGAACAGTGAGATATGTGTTCTTGAACACACCCCGACCGGACTTCATTGCCCATAATGCATCAGTTCGTGATTTGCAAAAAAAATGGCGAAAACGGGTAAAAACTCGCGAGACTGATAAATGCCTCACCTTAGCCATCTCGCGAGACTTTATCAAATCTAGTGTCACCTCCTAGTCACGACCCGAAGCCAAGCAAAGATTTTCTATATTTCCAGAGGTCTCTGGTCCAAGGTACAACGCGTCCCCACTGATAAGAAACACCCAGTGGGTTAGGAGTAATTATAAAGGTGGTCCGTCAGAGTTAGATAAATGCTTCGTGCGGTCGTGTCTCTTCAAAGAGGAGTTGGACGGTTCTACTTCCAGCGCTGCAAAAGTAGCTTTGTTTCTCCAGCAAGGTAATACGACAGCAGCTAGCTAGCTATAACGTCTCAGGCCAACTCAACTTCACTGCGCAGCCCTGACAGCACACTGCTGCAGTAGAAAGTAGACTAACTTAGAATATGTTTTCAGAGATAGACAAAAACACCATGCAGTTCAATGCAAAACGTTTTTAAAGCTTTTAAAGGTGCAGTGGTGTGGGGCAAATATCTCAATCTGACACACATTTTATACCATGACATCTGTATGTAACTGCCTTGACTGCTCATCTATGAAATTGCATCGTCTGTCATGTAAAGCTGCTTTACATGACTTCTGTGCCACTGTAACTGTGGTTTTATTTTGAAATTCTGTAAGGTGGCACGGGTTAATAAGTCACAAAAATCACGAGTGAAAATAGGTTTAAGTGGAGTTTTACGAACTAGTGACTGAAAGACAATTCCAAAAACATTTTTAGATGAATTTCTGACAATCCTGACAAAAACGAATATCATTAGCTTCACTAAACTGCTGTAGAGGGCTATGGTATTGTAAGGTGTTTCTGTTATTTTGTGTAACTCCTGCATTTATAGACCAGGCATTAACTGCATTGCGCTTACTGTATGGTAATACCAGTGTGATTGCATCTAACCAAAATGCATTGTTATTTATCAGCATGGCAGAGCCACAGAGAAAAGAACTAGTCCCCGAAGATGTTGGCACAGATGACTGCCTGACTTCGTACACACACATCTACAGTCCAGATTTACTAAAGTACGTATGAAAACATGCTTTTAAAATGTATTTCACATTGACTGGTGTGATGTTGTAGAGTGAGTGACATGCTTGTCATTATAATAACTACATGAAGTGACCTTTGAGGGTTTGCGCTTTATTTTTCAGAGATCAGGTTGCTTTTATTACAGGTGGAGGATCTGGAATTGGACTCAGGATAGCTGAAATCTTCATGAGGTGAGAGAATTACCTGCTTTTCCCCCATAACATGCGCAGATCTTGCAGAAATATCAGACTATATTTAGTCAAATTTCACTCCTTACATCCACATACATTATTGGTGCATGTATAAGAATAAATGCATGTAGAATCAATGTTCTGTCAGCAGTATGTCATTACTATTACCATAAAACACTCAAATGTGTGAGCAAGATCCTATGTAGGTGTACTTTAAACCTTCTGGTTGTGTTATCTGACAGACCTTCATTAATATGCTTGTGTGACAAAGTTGAAATAGTTCAATAATTTACTCATGTGGCAGAAATAGTTTCTGTCTCCCTATCAGCCTTATTTACTATTTGCAAACATTACATATTCATGTTCTAATCACAATACTGCAGGCATGACAGTTATCGCCTGTGGACCGATTTTAAGTGGCTTGTATCAAAATATTCTATAGGTGTCAACAAACAAATGTTTGCTGTGTTAATGAAGAACTTACAACAAGTGTTTGCTGTATTCGTGATGAGCTCATTGTAGGGCTGCCCCCAGGCCCTCTTAGTCACTAAATTGACTAATCAATCATTTAGATCTTAGTCACCAAGATTAGTCATTTTATATGCATTTTTTCATGCTGAATGACTTATTTCTAAGAAACTTATGAGCACATCTCTGGAAAACACAAGATTTAAAGTGGTGCTTTTGCATGAGAAACTCAGTTTTACAGATGTGTCAATTAAATCAACTAATAGATTAGTCGTATGAGTGTTAGTCGACTACGAATTTCTTTAGTCGAGAACAGCCCTAGCTTATTGAAGACCTGTGTAAGTTATAGGCTAGTTATAGTAAAATAGGCTAGTACTGACAGGATGAGTGGAAGAGAAATTGACTTACCCCACAGGACAAGTTAAAAGTCACAACCAAAGAAGTGCTGTGTATCTGATTGCAGTCAGGTGAAACATCATTTGTGAAAACTCGCTTGAATTTTGATGTTTGTCTATTCGTGGTGTTACGGTACGGGACTACAGGTGCTTGGAGCGGCCAAAAAGGACAAAGAAAGAACAATATTTCAGCAATAATTTCTTACATTTAAAGTAAAGTAAAAACAACACTATAAAGGGAAATCCGCTTTATGACAGGTCAAAGATGATTATTTGATTATATTTTGATTATAATTATTATATTTTAACTTTGGAGCTTTTCAAATAAATAAAACGCTACAATAGAATACCTTCACATTTTAGTAACTAATTAAATGTATTAACTTGTTATTGTTACCTGGAGAAGTGACCTTTAAGCCTGGACAAGTGAAAGGTCAATTTATTTGTCAGAAGGACAAGTGCCTAAAAAAGTTAATGTCGAGCCCTGACTGAACTATTTATCTTACTTACTTTTTTTTTTTTAAATAACCCATATGATGCAAGAAGCAGCTGGCCCCCAGGTATTTTCACATTATCTAATCTGGCTCTCATTCAGAAAAGTTTGCACACCCCTGCAATACAGCATGCACTCTTTAGTATTGTCACTGTTGTTATATTTCTTTTCTTTCAGGCACGGCTGCGACACAGTGATTGCGAGCAGGAACTTGGACAGGCTCAAAGGGGTGATTCCTCTTACATATTTTCCACAGTCCAAAATTATATATCTTGCACCATAACTAAATGTTCACGTATTTGGCCTCAAGTAATCAGAGCTGCGTATTGGCAAGAATCTGGCGATACGTATCATGATACAGGGGTTACGATTCAGAAAGGCGACATATTGGGATTCTTTAAAAATCTAACATATTGTTGGTGTGGAAGAGTCAAATGGATGAAGGCAGATAATGACACAGCTATCTAGCGGTCAGGGGTTTAAACAGTATCACAAAACACAATATCGCCATGCTTAAGTGTTTTAAGGTTTTCAACACCCCTACATGTAATATGATTGTGTGTCTCCCTAGGCAGCTAAAAATCTGTCTGCAGCGTCAGGACGCCGCTGCGTCCCTTTGTGTATAGACGTGAGGCAGCCGGAGAGCATCGCGGCTGCTGTGGATGAGACGCTGAAAGAGTTGGGCCGCATAGACATCCTCATTAACAGTATGTGACCTCTTAGAAAGCCTAAAAATGTGTTTTTTGTTTGTGCTCGTCTGTGCTGCACACCGTCTCTCACACTCTCACATTTTAAGGCAGGGGTGTGCAAACCTTTTTTGAATGGGGGCCAGATTAGATAATGTGAAAATACCTGGGGGCCAGCTGCTTCTCGCATCATATGGGTTATTGAAAAATAAATCACATACATTGTACTCTAAGGATTTTATTTTCAGTGCCATAGTAATACATGTACCAGGGTTCGACATTAAGGCTTGTCCGGGACAAGTGGATTTTTTTTTGTAGGGCAAGTGGAAGAGAAATTGACTTGTCCCACCGGACAAGATAAAAGTCATAAACAGCGGTCAAGTGAGCTGCAGTTTGGGTTTTAATGCTCGTGTATTCCTGGTGTTAAGGTACAGGCGGCATGAGCAATTATTTCTCACATTTAATATACCAAGTAAAAACGACATTATATTGCACTTTATATTAAATCAAATTCTAATAAAATTGGAAATGATTCTACTGTACTTTTTTTATTTAAAAAAAAAAGGGGAGCTCCAAGTTAAAATATCTTCAAATAATCATATGTGACCTGTCATAATAACCTTTGCTTCATAAGTTAGCTGAAATTTCCAAATTATTTCTGTTCATGATGACACTGACTATGTCCATATACAAAGGTTCATATGATTTTACTGTGCAGGTTTTGAGAAATTTAAAGGAAAGTCTGCTTTTATGATAGATCAAAGATGATTATTTGATTATATTTTAACTCGGGAGCTTCCTTTTCTTTAAAAATAAACAAAGAGTACAGTAGAATAACTTCAAAATGTATGAACTAATTAAATGTATTAACTTGACTAAAACTTGTCGTGACTTTTGTGTCCGGACAAGTGAAGAGTAAGGGTATTTGTCCGAAAGACAAGTGCCTCAAAAAGTTGTACGTTCACCCAAACGAGCTCAGCATTTTCTTGGCAAATGTCTTTTATTTCGAGGAACATGTCTTTATCCAAAGAGCTGCTGGTGTCGGCTGCACAGCTAGCTAGCTAGGATAGCTTGGAGCTGTTTCAATTATTCCACCTGTTCACTGCAGGACAACTGCTGATATTGTATTTGTTAATAATTGTGTGGTGGGCCACATATAGTGTATTTTCAGAGACAACTGAGGGGCCGTTTAAAATCAGTACGCGGGCCGCAATTGGCCCCCGGCCCGGAGTTTGGACGTGCCTGTTTTAAGGCGTCTGTAGCGTGAATAAGTGCAAATGTAGTTTGAACAAAGGTCAAGTGTGAAGGATTTTGGTTTAATCATCAACTTTTCTGATGCTGTATCTATCTCTATCTTCTATCTTTGCACCCTAGTCCCCTATCCAAACTGTTACGTCACCACATAACATGAACATGTAACACATCATTAATGCATTAGAGCTTTAATGGCTTTTGGTAAAAAGGCTGTTATTGCTGTTGTTGACAGATGCTGCTGGGAACTTCCTCTGCCCGGCTACCGCACTCTCTTTCAATGCCTTCAAGACCGTGATGGAGATCGACACTATGGGTACATTCAACACCAGCAAGGTGGTTTATGACAAGTGGTTCCAGGTACGGTACATTTTCTGTCTGTGTGACACAATGTGTTCCAAGTTACGGAGCTATAAGTAAGTTGTTTGTTACCTTATAGCACTGACGGTACGACCATATCTACAGGAGCACAATTGGCTTATTGATGAATCATCAGATTCACTCTCTGCAATTCACTCTGGTCACCAAAAGAGGGCAGTAAAAATCAGAGATCAGCCTCTGTGCTCTACAGCTGATTTGATTATTTACCCATTTCATTGATTTTGAGTCTCATTTTTGTGTGCAGAATCATGGTGGCAACATAGTCAACATCTCTGCAACACTTGGATACAGGGGCCAGGCCCTCCAGGTGCACGCTGGCTCTGCTAAGGCTGCAAATGGTAAGAGCGTTTTTTTTACTGTTGTGTAATGATATCAAAGTGAGAATCGAATGACTCAGTGTTGCCTCTACGGTTCCCCAGATGCCATGACCAAGCACCTGGCTGTGGAGTGGGGGCCCAGTGGGGTGAGAGTCAATACTGTGGCTCCAGGTCCCATCTCTGGCACGGAGGGCTACCGCAAACTGGGTAAAGATTTAACACAATATTGATAAACTGGCTTATTTATAGGTTATACACTTAATAAGCAGTCCTTTATTATAAACAGTGGTTTGATCTTTTATGGTAAGCAACAATTTAATGCACTACCCTTAGAAACAGATGGGAGGTTGACCAGAAACAGACCTTTTAGGGCTATTGTTATTGGTTAATAATATGAAAGTCACATATTCGTTACATGGATTTTGTAATACTATTATATCATTATTTATATGCTCAAATAACTCAACTAAAAATAGCAATTTGCAAGTGAGCCAAGAAGAGGAAAGAAAATCTAATGAAAAAACAGTTGAACTATAATCTAAAAGTACTGCATACATACTTGAAATTGTTAGCTAAAAGTAATGGATAAACAGAAATATTAGCTAAATTGCTAATTGATAAACAGTTGAAATATAAAAAGTACTGAATAAACAGTTGAATTTTAGCTAAAAGTAATGAATAAAAACTAGCTGAATAAAAGTCATGGATAAATGGTTGCATGGTAGTAGTACGAATGCAAACTTGGCCAAAGCAGTGAAAACATTGACAACTGAAATGTATGAAAAAATAATTGTAACAATAACCACTTTTCTATCATTAATAGTGTTAAATAACATACAGTTATAATCCATTCATGGGGACATATTTGGAACACGACGGCTGTGCTGATCATCTGACCAGGATGTAGGGGTCAGACAAACGTTGGGAACCAGTGATATACAGTATAACAGCGTAAGTATCTGAGCATGGATATTATTATTTATTTTAATGCCTCAGGTGGCCCCAGAGGGGAAGCGGCTGGTGCGTTCCAGTCCATTCCTTTGCAGCGAGCAGGCAACAAGACAGAGATGGCCCACAGCGCTCTTTTCCTGGCCAGCCGGGCCTCCTCCTACGTGACTGGAGCCATCCTGGTGGCGGACGGCGGAGCGTGGCTGACCTCAGCCAATGACGTCTCCATGCTGTTGGGTATAGCCTCCTCTAAATCCGCTAAACTCTGAACAGGGGCTCTTCTGTCCTCCTCCTGACGCAGGTGTGTAGGAGGAGGTGCAGCTTGAGATCCATGTGGAGAGACAGTATGACTGAGAATGTGATTTGTAGTGTTACATTATCCCGCTTAATACATGGCTCATTTGACATAATATATTGATTTTAAAAATGATTTTATTTAAATAAATAGTCTGTCAGCTTACGGTTGGAACTGCGTCCTCTCCTCAGCGCAGATGCATAAAATGAGCGCAGCACCTGTATGAGATTTTCTGCTCCGTAACTGTGAAAGTCTGTTGACATTTTCTTTTGGATTAATCCGTCTTTAAACACTGCCAGAGCCGATACCGTGCTCCGTTAACTGTTTATTTCACGTGTGTACATTTTTCAGTCGTCCAACTCTGTGCGTCTTTTAATCTCTCTTGCTTCTTCTGCGCCGTTTTCTTCTTCTCTTCTTCTTTTTCTCTTCTTTCCTGGCGACAGTTCAGCCATTAATCATGAATCCAAAGTTTAGTGCTCTCCAAATATATTAAAATTAATATTAGAAAGAGTAACGGTAAGCTAAACTTTTGTTGTTTTTGCCACAGCTGAGGTTAAATTTATCTGACCTCCAGAACTGCGTCCTTAGCAACAGTCTATTTTGCATGGCAACGGTCTGCTATACATAGCAACAGTCTGCTATACATAGCAGCGGTCTGCTATAGAGAAATAACAGACCGTAGATTGCAGTGATTGACCAATCAGAATGGAGTATTCAACAAAGCTGTGTAATAAATTACATTAATACAGTCTAACCCACATTAATCCACTTGTCTCTCTTATTTTCTTTCAGGTTATTGGTCATCTGAAAAGAAAAGAGACAAGTGAATGCTGAAAACAAAAGAGTAATTTAGGGGCCATCTGTAGTACTGATATTCTACATGTACAGTGCCTTAAGAGTGTTAAGGGTTTGGGGGAGTTGAACATAACATGCTGTTTATAATCTTAGAAATTATATTATATAACAATTCAGGGATTTTTCACAGTGCTGTGTATTGTCATTATGCATTTCATGCATAGTCATGTTTATCACGTCATTTAATGTGATTTTTCAGTTCCTCATTTATTAATAAAACTGTTTTACAGTTAACTATGACTTTGTTTTTACTATCACATTCACTATTCATTTGTTGTTGTTGTTGTTTGTTTTTTTTTGCTAATGTACAAAACATTGTCTCTGTCTTGCCCTCTCCTTGCCCTTTTTCTGACTTTTCTTTTTTCTTGTGAAAGATGGTATACTTATGTAAATTATAATATTTTCTAATGGATCACAAGCTACAAAATTATATATATATTATTTTTTATTAAGTATATAATTTAATGTTACAATGATGCAAATAAACAGTAATACTTAAATTTAAGGAGATACATAAGTAAATTCACATAAAAGCAAATGGCAGGAAAAACATAATGAATTAAAGTAACCCAAAAACATGCCAGGGGTCAACATAAATATATAGAAAGTAACTTAAGTGAAAACATTAAATTAAACATTAAACTTTTTTTTGCAGAAGTTATTGTTTTAATAGCTCCATTTCTTTCTTGAAAACTTGAAAGGGGTTTAACTAACAAATTTACATTTAAAATATGTAATGTAAAACTTTGCAGAAAATAGAATGAGATTGATTAGAAAGTAGAAGCATTTTTTCCAGTAAAAGTTCAAAATTACAGAAAGTATTAACCAAGATAAATCTACAAATATCTTGTACAAAGTGATTGGATTTGATGACCAAAATGAGATTTGAGAAAAGCAATACCTCAATAAATCAGATGGGGGCGCCAAAACATTACAATTGCAACCATTGACAATTTTCTCAAAATAATAAATCTCCTCTGTCCACTATTTCTATTGGTTTGTTATTTTATATCAACTGCTGAGTAGTTAATGCTTACAGAAACAGTCATTTAATTGGTGATTTCACAGACAAACATCTGCCCTGCTGAAGTGTCATTGAGCAACACCCCAAGCTCCTCTATCTGACCCTGAACTTTAACCCTCTGTGGGGAAGGTTGCTTACATGAAATGTATGCGTATGAGTGCAGGACAATGTTATGAATATTATCCATTGGTTTTGTGCACAAACACAAATAAGGTCCCAATATAGCTGCTATGAAACCAGTGATACTGCGGGGTATTTTGTACGCTTGCGTGAAACGTCAGCGGTGTGTATGCGGCTGGAGGAGGAGGAGGAGGAGGATGGGACACTGCTGATGCTGATGCGAGAGCTTTCGGTGTCTGTGATCAACATCGGTGGACTCACTGCCAAATGATGGAGCCTTTTGGTCTTATTTCTTACCCATTGTGTGTCATTATTGCCTTCGACGAGGGACGCTGTGACTGATGTGTTTTCCGAGACGAGGATAACGGAAGAATTTGAGGAGGAAAGAAACGGTTTCGTCTCGTCACTCGTCTGGCCTGTCTTGTGACTGACACAGGTGGATTGCCGCTGGAAAAAAAACGGCATCGAAATGAAGACATAATCTTGGACTATCACAGAGGCGACAGCTCCCGTAGTTGCCTCTTAAACAGTGGAATATCGAAGCTATCGTTTGGTTTAATTCAATTGAGAGAGGTAGACGCTGGACTGTTTTGCGTGTTAGCTAGCTAATAGGCTAATTTGGCTAGCTAGTCAGTTAGCAGCTTCTCTGGCCAATGGCACGGAAGAAGTGGGATGCTCGAAGGAGGAGTTAACGTTAGTTGCTAGCTTAAATTCACTGGAAGGTTTGGCTGCCGGGTGTTATATTTAGTAAACCGCCTTGTAATGAGACATTTAACATTATAGCTCGAGGTTAATTTAGGTTTGAGTACGTTAAAACTAGCCACATCGTTTCCTCGCTGCACTCTCGGCTCAGCAAATTAGCTTGCGATGGATAAGATTGGATAATCGGCTAAAGAAAGCTAATGTTGACAAACACTGGTGACCTTAACGCGTTCATTTGCACGGTTTCATATTTGCTCGAGCAGAGAAGCTGTCAGTCGTTTTTGTCAGTTCATTTCTGAGACTTTATAGCCGTGATATTTGCCAGCTTTCAGGCCGAAGTGAAGCATGTTGACGCTGGATGTGCTGAAGCCGGAACATTTGGCAACAACCAGGAGTGGACCTGCCATGACAGAAATACACATAGTAGGTCAAATCACATTAACATCAGTACGGATAAGAAATTAGTATGAATTTTGAATTTAGGTGACATTGTTGTCGAGATGTGGATGACAACTGAAGTTAAAACAACAAATGCTATTTGTTAATCCGCTGCCTGATTGGCATTGTTTCTAAAACTACATACCTTGTTAAAACTACTCCGACTATTCCACGTTATACTATTATTTATACAATCACAATCCTCCATTTTTAAATGTTAGATGTAGACAATGCTTTTAACACACATTCATTTCATTGGAGATGTGTAATGCCATTTAAAAACATGGCATTAAAGTTAAAGCAGTGGATCTTGAGATAATACACCAGCTTTGCGAAAAGTGTGTAAAGTGTGGAACAGCCAATATAAATGGAACCGACAGTTGTGTCTGGCCCTTTGGGGCACACACAGTGGGAGTCAGAACAGCCATTTCCTCTCGGATTTCACACACTGGATTCAGACAATAGAGGTGTGCTCTGTGAAAACAAGAGTGGCCAGACAGGTTTGGATTTCAGAAACTGCGACCAGGATCAAACATCCCAACAAAGTGAAGAGGAGAATATTTACCAGGACACGCCAATAGAGTTGGACAACCTCATAAATATCTCAGATTTTTCTTGTGGAGATCAGTCCAATATTTCCCAAGCTTCTCTCCATAGTACTCATATAGAGGAATTGTCCTTCACAGAAAAAACTGAGGGACCTGATGAACTGAGTGACTGCACATTGTCGTGGCTATTTTCTCCCAAACTCACTGATGTGGTTGGGAAAAACTCTGCCCACGAGGAGCTGAGTCTGACGCAGGAGGCCCCTCTTGAGAGCTCACTTGCCCTCAGTGTACCGCTCTCTCCATCGAAGATTTCCAACACAGGGGATCCATTTTTGTTGGTAGATCTCCTCTCACACGAACACTCTTGTCTCCCCCCAGAGTCCTCAGGTGAGTTGAACACACAGGGTGTCAGTGAGGAGCTGGTAGACCTGTCACAAGAGGAGCAGACAGGTCTCCCTCCCTCACCGAGCAGAGAGACTTTGTCACATGAAACCCGAGACGAAGGTTTATTCCCTGATCAAGTGACTGTAACCTGGAGCACTACCCTGCAAGGTTTACCTGAGAACTGCCTCCTGCATAACCACGTCAGCAGCACACCCCTGGAGGGTTTCGAAGGATCCGTGCCTTTGTTGGATTTAGAGGTTCCAGATTGTGACAGCAGTCTGAGCCTGTGCCCTCCCTCTGTTATCTGCACAGGTGCACCATTAGATTTATCAACAGAGGAGTCGGAGGTGGAACATGCGGGAGCTACTGTAAATAGAAGTGTGACTTCAGAAGGTGAGAATGACTCATTTGCTCTGGGTTTGTCAGCTGAAGCTTCATCACTGACGGTGCCTCTGGCTGAAGATGCCTTCATCCAGGGTGACTGCACCAGTGAGAACTGCCCTGTGGAAAATGTGTCTACGGATTTGATGGACGACAATATTTGTTCTGAAGCCAAACATCAGGGGAATGAGGCAATGGCTTTGGATCCGTGCTTGACTGCTGCTGACGAGGTCCAGGGCGAGGAAACTTGGGACTTGAAACCCCAGGAGGGTGTACAGGATGGAAGCGTTCCCGATCCGACAACCGAACAGAGGGAGGAGGACGGCGACCAGCTCCACGGATCGGATTGTCACAAAGTGGCTTCTTTTGATTTTTCAGTTCAGGACTTGCACACTTCTTCTCCTGAGGCCGGATGGACTAGTGAGCAAAGTGTGGAGACAATTTCTCTCTCTAAGATGGTGGTAGATGACTCACTGCCAATGGTCTCAGCTGTGAATACGAGGGAAGAAGATGTCTCCCCGCTAAAAGCTGTGTTCGATGCTTTAGACCAAGATGGGGACGGCTTTGTTCGTATTGAGGAGTTTATGGAGTTTGCTGCTGCCTATGGGGCCGATCAGGTGAGATGCCTTATTTTTCTGTTGACATTTTTCGAGCATGCAGCTACTGGGTAATGCATGCTGAGTGAAGTTCTGTGTAGGACCATATAAAGCTCCATATACATAAATGATTTATTATTGATTTTCTGCTGAACCTCAGAGAGCTTCCTGCAAAAAGCCTGCTTAATTTGATCAAGTGAAATCCATCTGGCTGATGGCACTTTGCTATCTAAATCTATTTGAAACTCACTATTGTTAGAAGTAAAGTGAGTAAATGTGGTACAATTTCTATACAATATGTTGTTTCTTTTAAATGTTTCAATGAGGTGCATCAGGTTTATGTTTCCCTGAGAAACAATGAAGCAGAGGTAAGTAACACAACCCCTGCTTTGGTGCTTTGTGCCAAAGCAGCTCCAAACATTCGGTGTAATAGATTTGCCGCATGATATTATTAAAACCATGGATTAGTTTGTCATCTATATTTGTTGAGAATCCAAGAGCCAGGATTTGGGTTATCATCCAGATAAGTCTGTCAAGCATATTGGCTGTAATGAATTCTCTCCGGCCCGCCACTCCTCCATATGTCAAATGACAAAACACTCATTGGATCATTTGCATACCCTGTGGTTTGGGGGATAATCTCTTGAGAAATGGATGATGCGCCTCACTCCACCCATGGCCCTCACCCATTTGTTGCTTATGGCCCTTTTGTGAAAATAGTTTCACAGCTACTTACAAGTCAAGAGACAAGGACAACTCCTAAAAATGAATCCTAAGGTGTCACATAATGACATAAATTGATTAAATTCAAACTGATAGTAAATCAGCATTTCTCTATGAGCAGTAAAAGGGAAGAGAGCCTGTTTGCTTCTCACCAGTCCATTACATTTTTCCATTGCCTTTCCCTGTGTAAAGTTATTGACTAAACCATATTACCCAGATCATTTGAGCACGGAAGGCTCAGGCGTTGGTCTCGTCTTCAACTGAAAGTTAAATTCATAGTATAAACATTCGACACAGGTTTCACACTCTCCAGAGTAAGAAAAAAATGACGTCAGTTTTGTTTCCCGTCAGACGTGCTTGTCAGTATGCCTCTCTAAATGTTTACAAGAATCAGACTGAGCTTCAGCAAGTGATCACACCATTTGCAAATAACAGTAAAAGGGGGCGTATGCAAACGATGATGTAACCTAACCGGAGGCAGAAATAAACATAACTGTCAGGCGTGTCCTGATGAGCATGTATGAGATATCTTGTGTATCTCATGTATTGGTCTCTATTTCTTCATGAAGCAATAATCTAATGTCATTTATCGTATTAATAATGTCCCAAATGTTGATTTTAGATATAGGCCTGATTCAGGCAACATATTTAATATAGAAAATATTAACCGGCTTAATTGAAACTCTTTTTGATGAACTTTGAACGAGGGCTTTGGGTGAGGATGAGTACTTGTTGGTACTCCACTCACACAGAGCGTGACCCTGGCTCACTAATACTTTTTAATCCCTTCTCTCCCAGTTCAAAGCGCCTCTGTTGCCCCTGATCTGTCCCGTGTCTAGTCGTAGGTATCTGTGGCTCCCCAGGCAGCAGGGAATTGTGAAGGATTAAGAGTAAAATGTATTTTCCTGAGTCAGAGGGACTCCATGGTTTGGGTGTCATCCCTCCCCAACTGCCCATTACCTTGTTTTGAGGGACAAGGGAGCAGAGCTTTTGTCATGTTTAATCAATTCCTGTTGATTTGCTCGGCAGTGCTAAAGGTGAGACATTTACATAACACTGGAAGTTGATTTTATTTGATAGGTGTGGTCGGTTTTACTGTTATTCCATACTGTTTGGTTTCTGGTCAAGTTCTCCCGCTGCACCTCCCAACTATCTAGATTCCAGCAGTTTTTTGTTTCTTAAAGGTTTTCATTGGACTGCTAACCAGATTGTGCAGATTGATTTACTTGTACGTCTTTGTGTTTCGCTATCGGATATCTGGTCTGCAAGAGCTTATTTGTGCCGTTGCAGGAAACTCCTCTCAGATTTCTGTCCTTTTCGTGGTCAGAGAGAGACAGAGGCTTTGGCGTGTTTGCCTTTTTCATTTACAATAAGTAAGCATGCAGGAGACAGGCTTATCGTCAGAATTTGTGGAATGTTGTATAATGCATGTAACCTTTCACTGGATTTGGCATTCATTAGCTGAACTCAAGGACCAGTGGGAAAGTCAGGTCTGATCTAACAAGGCCGACGTGCTGCTGTCTGAAGCCAGAGTGCTGATTGTTTCTTTGCTGAGGTAGCAAATGGTTCACTCTTCTCATATCAGGTTGCAATACATGTGTGCTTTTCATATTTGAATAAGCTTTGCCCTGATATGTCCTTGTATTGAGATAAAAGTGGTTTGAATAACTTCCACGCCTCAATGGCTCAGATTAGGGAATTTTCACTGTGGACCATGGTGGTAAAACAAATATTTTTGCGGTTTGGTTGAGAAAACCACAGGGCAATAGGTCATACTAATTCATAAGGAAACCCATAAATAACACTTTAAAACAATAAAAAGTTGGAATTGCCAGTAGGGATGTAAGCCAAGTGGAAGCGATGTTAAGGGCTACACTCAGGATGTCAAAGGGATTATTTTTGAGTGTGATAAACAATGTTTGGTTTAGTTGTTATTTTTGTATCTACAAGCTTCACGGATCATTCTGTTTTCCTTTGTTTTCTGCAGAGCCTACTGTATATACACCCGACATTCTTCAAGAAGATTTAGTGTTATATTGTCATAGTTAAGTGGAGGGCTAGGAGCAGGCCTTGCATGTATATTATTGTGTACCACTTTGCAAATATCCTGCCAGCAACCTGTCAGACGCAGCAGGAAGTTTCAGTATTCATGAGGTATTTGCATGCGTTTTTGGCTGGCGCTTGTATGCCAAGCATGCAAATGTTTCCTCCAGAATTATTCCAGGATATGATGTGCAAACACACACACACACACACACTACATTGTGTGTGATTTGAATATGAGCAATATGTAGGGCTGCACAATATATCGTTTTTTTTAATTTTATCGTCATTGCAATATCAACTTCTGCAATAAACACATCGCGAAAAACACTCGCCACATTTTTTGAGTTAGTTGAAAGAGAGTATCGGTAGAAAACTGCTCTTTAAAATGTAACTATCATTCTTTTTTTTCCTTTTTTTCCATTAATTGATTATCAAAATAGCTGGCAATTAATTTAATAGTTGACAATTTATTTCTAGTTAATATGCAGTCTTTAGATGTCAAGTCAGTGTCAGGAAACCATCAGATTTACTGTAGTTTAGTGATATGTCTTGAACATGGTTAATGCTGACCTACTGTTATGTGTGCAGGTTCTATTCTACCTTTTGGATGAATACCAGGAAAAAAAAACTGTCCTCAAATGTGAAATGTCCTGCAGGCATGTGCCAAATCTGGGAATTCAATTATTGAAAAGGATCTTTCTAACCACCACTCACTGGTGGTTTCACTCACTGGTTTTGACCCTAATTCTGCACAAAAGCCATACTGAACTGCATTGTGGTCGTGTCTCTCTTGTCAGTCGACACTCCCAACCCCACTTTGGGCCAGCCTCCCTCCCCTCACCCGCTGCTTTTATGTACTGCCCCTCTAATCCACAATGGAATGTCCCATTGCCCTGAAACGTCCCCTCTCTTAAATTCACTTTTGTGCGTATGTGTGTTAATGTTTTATATCCTAAGATCATTCTGCCTTTTTTTTTTTTCCATCATCGTTTGCTAACCCACTAGCCTTATGATCACGGTTATCAGTTTTGTTTAGGAGCTATTGTGAAATCCCCTCCAGGAAAGACTCTCACCAAAGGGTATTCTTCTCCATGGGGTTATGCACAACAGCGGTCTGTGTGGAGGCGGTCAGGCGTGCCCCGGCACTGATTAGACACAAATAGAGGAAACAGAAAAACCACAGTGCCTTCACTGCTCCGCTAAGCAGACAGAGTTGCCTTTGAGTTTAGTTTTTATCTGCCTTACCACTGTCTCTCAGGGCCGTGCTTGTTAGGTGTAGCAATAAAATTATTACATATAGTATCTATATAATACTCACTGTGAATTACATTTCTAAAAACAACAAAAGACTAAGAGAAAAATTAAAACTTTTTAACGGATGCACCGATATATCGGTCAAACATTGGTATCGGGCGATATCCGCCTTGTTGACGGCATATCGGCAAATAAGATGACATTCACCGATGGCAGTGGCCGATATTTATCTATTTTGCGCTAGCTAAATGATGTGTTAAAAGGTTAAAATGCTTTTGTAGCAGTTATTTTTTCCAAAAAAATGAATAATTTTCATGTGAAAGAGGGTTATATTAAAAGTTGAATTTGTGCTCATTCAAAGATAGAGTCATGAAATGTTGAATGACTTTAAATATGTTCAGTTATTATTTTAATAATGAAGATTTCTTTGTTTCCCTGGCAGAAAAGGGGGGGAATAAATAACAACAAAAACAAAATAGAGAACAACATAAAAACATCGGTATCAGCATTGGCTATCGCTCAAATTGTGGGTTGGTGCATCCCTTTTTTTTCTTTTTTTAAAAATAAATGATGTGCCTATGTAGTACCATAATAAAATAGTTTTATGAAGTCATTTTTTTAGCTTCATGTCAGTAAACTCTGTAACTATAAAGCACATTTCAAGACGCATGCAAGAAAACAATAGAGGCAGTCAGCAGGTCAAATATAGTTACACAGTAAAGAGTACACAGTAAAGCCAAGTCAATTTTTTTGACTGCATGGACTTGTACGCTACTGTGTCGCTCTGGAAAACTAAAATTGATGCTGTATTATAAGATATATAAGAGATCCCTCACTACCTGCATCTCTGCAATCCATCTTTCAAACAATATAAAGACAACCAAATGTGCAACAATTCATAAACGCTGATCTACTGCGCAGGTGTGGAACGCATCCTCCAATTGCACTCCAGAAATAGTATGAACTCCAATGCATCTGTGGTGTCTGCAGCCATAACAGTCAAAACAAGAATAGGTACATAAAATTGTCAAACCAGTGCACTGTGTTTTCCAACAACATTAAATTAAGCAAAAATGGGGCCAGGTTTTTTTTCCTTTTGATTATTTTTGGGCTTTTTGCCTTTTTATTTAAAAGTACAGCTGAAGATTGATAGGGAAGTTGCACGGTCGCTGCGGTAAGGACTTAACTTTAGTATGTGGGGCACACGCTCTACCAGGTGAGCTACTGGGCCGCCCCAGTGGGGCCAGTTTAACAGCTGTGGAGAGGCTTTTCCAGGGTCTTGGGGCCAAAATACGACTGAAATCACATTCACCTCTAGTTTTTAGGTTAGTCCTAGGAATAGCCAGCCGTCTCTGCTCACAAGACCGGAGGGGCCTGGCACCACTGTACAGGCTTAACAACTCTGATGTAGGCCATGGATTGCTTCCACATTATAGTGGGTTTACAGTGCTCTGGTTGCTGTGGCTGTCACAGTGGTTCATCCACTCTGTTCAGCCATATGTTATTATAGTATACTGCCCCAGTTTCTTACTGCAGACACAAATAACTAATAATATTTCCCTGTTTATTATAACAGTTTAGTATAACTGTCATCAGAACCATAGATACTCGATCACACGCCAGTTTTCTCACCTCACCCAGCGGAGGTGTTTCTGAATAGCTTCATGGAACAAAATGATTTTCTGTGAACTGCGATGCTCCATTGTGATACGGAAAAGCTGTGTTCTAACGCCTACCTCTGACCTCAGCTGCACATTTCTTTTTTTTCTTTTTTCTTTTTTTTTTTTACAAGTGCAGTCCTTTTAAAGACCCACCAACCTTTCTTCAGCCTACAGCAAATCTGCTGTATGGAAAGGTTTAGGGTAGCAGAGATCGGAGCCTCGAATCCACATGCTAAACTTAACATTGCAGTGTTAACCACCACCACTCGGTTAGATCAGCCACTCCCCTCCTCTCTCTCTCTAAGTACAGCTGGGCTTAATTCACCAAACCCAGATCATAAGCTACGGAGGTTTGTCGGAGTCAGTTTATTAGGAGTTTCAGCCTTCTCAGCCTCCTGAGTCAGAGCTCAGCATTGCTAAGCAGATCAGCTTGTTTTCATGTGTAACCGATATAAAAAGTGTCAAAAAGAGAGAGAGGCCTCACACAGAATTGAAAGTCTCGGCGAAATGACCATGTTTGCATTGTGTGCTTACTTTCTCGAGGAATAAAGTGAGCTGAAACCACAGAAACCTCGCCCGACATACTCTCAGGCTCCTTCCCAGCTAATTTTGTCAGTGATGCACGCCTTAAATTATGCTGTAATAATGGGTTAGTGTAATTTTGTGATGGATGACATTTGACTTAGTCTATTATTTGTGTAAATAGATTTTGATTGCTCTGCGCCGCCAATAATTCTGCAGATACAGGCGCATATCTAGGTTAGGTCTTTGTGAGCCAGATAACTAGAAAGTATTAAATGTGGCAATGTACCAAATATTTTGTACAGGTGTTTGCTCAGATTAGATTAGATTTAATGTCACATACATTAGGAGTCCATTTTCAATCTAAAAATAAATGTTGATCCAAGGTACACTGTTGTTTTTCTATGCTCTGAGGTCCTTTAGTTACTGAAGCGCACATCCGGCTGTTGCCAGGTTACTGAATGTAGGAATATACAGTATGTAGGTGCACTTATGTAACCCATCTAACAGCTGAGTGCAGCAGAGTTTCTCTGCACAAAAGGCTATATTGCTTTACATTATGTACATGCATGCATTTTATAAGTGGAGATGAAACACTGAACAATATGACTGTGGTTCGTTTGACTTTTACCTTAGACAAGATATGGCACAGCAATAAAGGTGCGTTTAGAATAAGATTATAAAATGATGTAGGATTAATGTATATCTAATGTCAGAAAGATTCTTCAAGCCATCTTTCATTTATTACTGAAAACAGTGTGGTGAAAACACTTTGTCTGCAACTGTAAAGCTTTCAGTGACTTTTGTATGTCTTCCTTTTTTCCTCCTTTCTTTTTTTTCTTGTCATATGCAAAGAGAATAAAGACTGTACCCTTTGCACACTTTAAAATGAACTCACTATTGCCCCGAATCCAATAAAGTCAGAAACACTTGACGTCTGCAAAAGCTGACGGGATGTCAGAAGTTGTTTTTATTGGTGACTTTTTGCTCATGTAATCAAAATCTTTGGAGTTCACGTAATCCTGCAGTAAAACTGTCATGTCAGCGAAAAGACCTTAAGAAGGAGTCCGTATGTAGCCAGATTAAGTACTGGTTTATGCATGTGCATTTTCCATTGAAGGCAGTATGCAAACATTGCAGTCAAGTCATTTTATTCCTTGTGCAGAAAACTTCCCCTTATAAAATTTATGACATAATCTTGAAGCATCTAGGCAGACCAAATGACTGTGGGAGAGGGATTTCCTTCTGTTGCCATGATGAAATCAAAGTTTTGAATGTTGTGTTGCTTCTATCTTTCAGGTGAAGGATTTGACCAAGTTTTTGGATCCCAGTGGACTGGGAGTGATCAGTTTTGAAGACTTCCACCGTGGAATCTCTGCAATCAGCAATGGAGGTGAGTCATGAGACGCATGTTTCCCATTGCCAGAAGATGAGTATGCCTTTCTGTTTTTTTTTGTCACGGTCAACGTCAAGAACGCGCTGGAAAACAGGTGTTAATTTTTCCTGCTAAAGCTTTCCCGCACAGTGCACAGAACTGCAAACTCTGCTGTACATTCCCTTGACATCTTTATTAAACTTGAACTCTTCCCCGCTCCGCACACACACACTGGCTCTGAGATATGTCACTCAGCACAGGGCTAGTAAACAGTGAAACAGCATGGAGGCCAGTGAAAATATTACGGTTTAAATATCTGTTTATTCAGTGTTAAAAACTGTGTTTGGACGCTGCTTGGACGGGAGACAGACGGCTGTGATGCCGTGCGTCACAGCATCGCGTGTCCACCCGGGTGTTGTGTTTACATTAATGCCGATCGGAGCTGGAGCCGATAAATACCCGTAACTACTGCAGAGTCATTTGTCCCAGGAGTGAATGGCGATTACAACCTTTCCCATTGGAGACAAAAGCCAGTATTAGTGAGTATTAGTGGGTTTTTTGGCCAGTGAGAAAGGGGTATTATATTAAAGCCTTGCTATATCATGTCATAACATATCTTGAATTGTTTTACATTTAAGCTCGTTATCTAGTGTTCCCTTTTAGTGGACTCAATTGGCCCGTTGTGTAAGACTCTGGGGGGTTCTAGATTTAATGATCTGAGAAACCAACCTACTAAAAATATTCTGACATAAAAATGTCTCGTATTTGCCATGTGTAATAAATGCAATAAGCTTTTATTGGACGTATTAATACTTGTGTCACAAATCAAATGATGGACGGTGAACTGGCCTGTAGAAGTCCATGTGTAAGAACACATTTTATCTTCTTTTTCTTTCTATTTTATTTTGGCTAACCTGCCGTTAACCTAAGTCTGCTGTAAAAGAAAAAAAAAAAGCCCCACCTCAGCAGTAAATTCTTGCACCTACATTTAGTCTCCAGCATCTGGCTCCATCTCTCTGCATTCCCCATGGTGCCAAAAATTGTTGTCAACACAGTATGTTCACAACCATCGCTCAGCTGACATGAGGGATTTTGAAAGGAAAGGCAGAAGACTGACCCAAATTCTTTCTAACTGGACTCAAACTGCTGTTATTCGGTCTTTAACTGCGTTTCTGCCCTCCTGTTCCACTTTATAAGCCTTTAAAAACAGCTGTAAGTTATAAGGACTCATACTGTATTTTAGGGCTGCACAATATAATATTGTTTTTTTATCGTCATCACGATATAAACTTGCGCAATAAACACACTGCGAAAGACTGCGACACATCGCAAAAAACTCAGGGATTTTTTGAGTTGGTTAAAAGTAGGGATGGGCATCGTTTCAATTTTATCGATTCCAATTCCGATTCCGCAAATCGATTCTGGTTCTTATCGATTCTCGATTCCGATTCCGCAAATCGATTCCGATTCTTATCGATTCTCGATTCCGATTCCAGAGAAATTGTACACTCACATTATTCTGCTACACCTACCACGGTGTAGGCCTTATCATACAGTAGTTTACTGTAGACTATAATGTTTGTTATTCTGTCAGCTGTTT